>JAAGEH010000135.1:11862856-11909554 GCA_011751065.1 Lasiurus cinereus | reverse complement strand
GCATTATTTACAATTGTCAAGATATGGATAGAGGAATGCGAAAAGATAATATACGATATATAAATGGAATATTACTCAGCTAGGAATAAGAAACGGTTTGTGAAAATGTGGATGGATCTAGAGTTATAATCTATATAATAAAAGCTTAAGCAACCGATGTGGCAGGATGACTAGAACGACCATCATATTTCAAATTATAGAGTGATTTATTATCAGTCGACTTGTTTATTCCTTAGATCCTTCAGTATGATATGTGGAATGTTACTCCCACAGACCTGTGGGACTGGAAACTTCTCAAGGACAAGATTGCAGAGTAAGTAAAACATGTAAATAGCTTTGAAATAGGAGTTCAGGTTTTCATCCTGGCTCTTCAGAAATTAGCTGTTATTTTAACTTCTGAAACTCATTTTTTCTTTATATGGAGCTAAAGTAACCTAACTGCAGAACTATCTTTTAAATACTTTATAATATAATACATGTATCGTAACCTGTAGATTGCTTGGCACATATCAGTACATGGTAGATATTATCAGTAGATCTTCTTTTAGAGGCCTAACTACCTAGTTTAGGTTATTATTTTTCTCATTAAACTTTCATATTTCTAAGAGTGCTTGCTTTTTAAATATATTTCATTTTTATTTATTGCTTAACTACATTAGGCTCAGAAATGACTTCTGTTGAATTGTCACAGGAATAAGGGATCTTGGAAGAGCTTTTGAAGGTCTTTCAAACTAATGAACATTAAAGAGATTTGAGGGCAGACAGAATGTTTTGCTGAATGAATAATGAAACAAGTTTTTATTTCCTGTCGTGATGAGTGTCATCTCTGGGTCAATACATTTGCAGAGTTTTAATCTGAGAAAGAAGTAGTAGCTTTAAAATCCTCTTTAAAAAAATATCCATTTGCAACAAAAGGGGACAGCTGTAATACTTTTAACAATAAACAATTAAAAAAAAAGAATAAAAAATACCCATTTGCTTAAAAAATTCTTTTTGTTACTCAAATAATACATGTTTATAAATTTAGAAAAACCTACATTTGGAAAGAGAATAAAATGAATATTACCCCAATACTGCCTACCTTTTCCAAAAAACCTGTTTGCATTTTTTTGTCTGTCTTCCTTCAGATTTGACTTACTTCTGAGCATGTGTGCATGTGTACTAGGTGTACTGGTTAATAATGCAGATTTTATAACCAAAGAAAACAATAATTTCAAGAGAAACATCAAAAGTGCTTTATTCAAAGTAATGTCCATTGCTAGCTATACATTTCCCCATCTTTCAGGTAATTAGTGGATACCATCCCAATAGAATTTTTCTTGTTTTGAGGCAAAACCATTGAGAGACCCAGTTTTCCACTTCATACATTTTGAAGTGCTGCTCATACATTTTGAAGTGCATGTGCCATTCATCGGAACCGTGGTAATCTGAAGGATCAAGGTCTGGTGAATACAGGAGGATAGTTAATACTTCCTAGGCAAGGTCTTTTAACATGTCTTTAACTGGTTTTGAAGTGTGTGATGGTGTGTCATCATGAAGCAAAATTACTTCTGGAACATTCTGGTCATTTCATGATCAAAGCATGGTTCAAATTGATTATTTGTTTTTGGTAGCAATCAGTATTAACGGTTTCACCTGGTTTTAGAAGCTCTTAATACACCACACCTTCCTGATCCCACCAAACCCAGAGCATTTCTTTCCGAAGTGATTTGGCCTTGCAATCTATGGTGATGATTGATCTGGATCGATCCATGATTTTGTGCATTTGGGAGTCCCAAAATAAGTCCACTTTGCCTTGCCAGTCACAATTTGATACAAGAAAGACTATCTTTCGTGCCGTTGAAGCAACATTTTACTGATGACTTTTCGGTTTTCCATTGATCTTTCGTTCAGTTGATGTGACACCCATTTCCTTCTTTAAAATCTTTCCCATTGCTTGTAAATTACTGGAAATTTTTTGCTGAGCAATGCTTAAACTTTCTGCAAGTTCTTCATCCAAAAATTGCATCTTCAATCCAGTTGTTGATCTTCAAATGTTTTCGGTTGACCTGGATGTTCTTTGTCTTTCACAGCTAAATGATCACTTTTTAAAATGTTTAAATCAACCTTCACAAGTATCTTGAGATGAGAACGTTCACCATAAGCTTCCTGAAGCATTCAGCAGTACTTTTCTTCAAAATAAAGTAATGAATTAGAACTTTGCACAAATACTCTTTTTTTTGGCACGAAGTTCAACATTTTTAAGTATAAAAATATGATGTTAACACCTTCAGCAAATTTGACATAAGAAGTTTTGAAGGTTGTTGTCAGTACAACAAATTAGCATACATATCCAATCACATATATATATCAACATATGTGTAACTACATCTATTGAAAAAAAATCTGCATATTAACCAGTACACCTAATATTTATATGCAAATGCAATTTTTACAAAAAAGGACATGTATACTAGATAGCAAGATATCAAGTGCTATGATTCCTGAGTTTCATAGTGCAAGTGGCATAAATCTTAGCATAATAAAGATTTCCAGCAGTAGAAATTATTGTGCTAATTCTGTTTAGGAGTCAGGCATTTAGGAGAGGGGTGAGCTGTTCCATCCATACTGTGGAGTTGCAGTCCTGTAGGGGTTAAAATAAAAAATCCATATGTGAGTCTAATGCATGTATTATGTTACTCATAATAGGTGCATTTACTACAATGACTTAAGGTAGCTATCTTCCTGCATATTGTAGTTTTAGCACCTAATAATCTCCTTTTCTTTAGGTATGGCATAAGAAACAGTTTACTTATTGCCCCAATGCCTACAGCTTCCACTGCTCAGATTCTGGGAAATAATGAGTCCATTGAACCTTATACCAGCAACATCTACACTCGTAGAGTCTTGTCAGGAGAATTTCAGGTGAGACGATCACAACTAAAACTACAAGAAAATCAAAAGCCTGATGATGGGAGTAAATGCTAATTCATATTTATTATGCCTATTTTTCTTAGAATGGGGGCAAAGTTTTGATAAAGTGGATCATCTTCATCCCTAATATTGTTCTAAAAGTTATTTCAGCACATAATAGACATTTAATAAATATCTGCCAAAAGAAAGTGATTGAGGGTTAAGAGTATGAGAGTAACTTATTGATATTAAAGTTCATGTGATATTTAGCCATTCTGTAATCATAGTGATTTATACTAAAGATTAAAGTTTAAATTAGTGATACTTAAAATATATGTAAAAGTGTTAAGACAGTGGTTTTTAACTTTGGTTATAAATGAGAATTTTTGGTGAGTGGGACCAATGTTTTTTATTTTTAAGGTTCCCAGATATTTCTGATGTGCAGCTAGAGTTGAGAACCACTAATTGAAAAGATTTTTATTTGAATTTGCTGATATGGCATAAATTTATGTAAGATTTGGGGTGAATACATAGGATTTCTATTTTTTTTTCTTAAATACTTATTGTTTCCTTATATAGGAAATAAAGACTCAATCCACATAAATTTACCCAGCGTAGGCAACATTAGTTCTTTTCACTGTTGTAAATACCATATATTATGTTTCTTGAATAAAAAGGAAATCAAGATTTTAAAGGAATATAACTGTCATGTAATGGAATGGGCCCTTCAGTTTTATGAAAATAGAAGTTACCAAGTTAATGTTAATTAATTCTTCAATTATTTTATTTACTTTAAGCTTTAGACCGTGATCCTGTTTAGGCCCTGTCATTATTTATTCCTTTACACCTTTTGTTCTTTTCCATTCAGATTGTAAATCCTCATTTACTGAAAGATCTTACTGAGCGGGGCTTATGGAATGAAGAAATGAAAAATCAGATTATTGCATGCAATGGCTCTATTCAGGTACAGAATGGGGAAAAAAGTTAATTAAGTTGGGCATTGGAACCTTCTCACTTATCCCAGGCAGTGGAGAGAAAAAACGTCTATCAGTTTGGTCGTAGGCTTGTGGTTATATAGACTAACATAGCTCTGTTCACCTCTGTATTATTGTGCGAGGGTTATATACATCTTCACACATCTAGTCCAGGCTTTACCATTTTGTTTGTGCAATAATATAAAGCAGTGGTTCCCAACTTCTCTGCACATTAGAATAAATTGGGGAGCTTTTAAAATTCTGAAGCTTAGGTTGCACCCCATACCAATTAAATGAGAATGGCTTGGAATAGGATCCAGGCATCAGTATTTTTTAAGGACAATGTGCATCAACGTTTGGGAACCACTGACATAAAGTCTCAAATTAGAGTCAAACTTAATTTAAAAGTATGGGGGAGAGAAACCAAGATGGCCACATAGGTAAACGTCTAAACTGTTGCCTCACACAACAGTATCAAAACTACAACTAAAAGACAAAATGGACACCATCCAGAACCACAGGAAAGCCGGCTGATTGGAAATTCTACAACTAGAAGGGAAAAGGAAAGCATATTGACACCCAGAGGAGCTGCAAAAGGCTGAGGTACAGAGACATGTGCGCAGAGAAGATGAGCAGCTGAGTGTATAGCTACCTTCCTCAAGTGGGAGGGAGATGGAAGTTCCCGACTGTGCTGAACTCCAGTTCTGAGTGAGATATTGGGCACCCAGACCCATGCAGGGGGAATCTGGACTGTCAGGAAAAGAGAAAGCACACTCAGACTCAGGGGAGCTGCAGAAGGCAGAGGTCTGGAGGCGTGAGCGCACATAGAGGACTGACTGCTGAGTGCATGGGCGGCTGAGTGCGCGGCTGGCTCTCTAAAGCGGGAGGAAGATGGAAGCTCCTGACTGCGCTGAACTCCAGTTTTAAGCAAGTTTCTGGGAACTCAGACTCATTCAGGGAAAAACTGGACTGTCTGGCAGTGGGCAAAACTTGAGGGCGGCTTTCTCTCATTGTTGCTTGCAGCAATTACCAAGGGACACTGAGACCCAGGGGCCTCATAAGGAAAGGCTGACGGGAAGCCAAGGCTGTCTGCTCCGCCCTGAGTCTCCACCCCATCCAAGCCAAACACAGAGGCTTTTGCAATTTTGCAAGTCTTGTCTCAGAAGGGTGTCTCCAGCACAGAGGTTCTCCCAGTGTAGATACAGCTGATCCTCACAATCAGTTGACCTGGAGGTCAATTCCTCCTAGTGATATCAACAATTAAGACTTAACTGTAATCAAGCTGTGCACACAGTCCACAAAAGGGGTGCACCAAAAGTGTCCACTTCAGGTAACTAGGGAAGGCTGAGACAGTGGACTCTATAGGACATCTACCACACAAAGCTACCAACTCAGGGAAGCAGTGAAAATGTGGTGACTGAGAAACAGATCACAAATGAAAGAAATGGAGGAAAGCAAACAACTGGATATAGAGTTCAAAACCATGGTTATAAGGTTTCTCAAGAATTTCTTAGAAAAGGTCATTAAATTTAATGAGACCCTCGAGATGAAAAAGTACCAACTAGAAATTAAACATACACTGACTGAAATAAAAAGTATTATACAGACACCTAATAGCAGACTAGAGGAAGGCAAGAATCAAGTCAAAAGATTTGAAATAGAAAGAAGCAAAAAACACTCAACTGGAAAAGAAAAAAGAACCCCAAAATGTGAAGATAGTATAAGGAGCCTATGGGACAACTTCAAGCGTACCAACATCAGAATTATGGGGGTGCCAGATGAAGAGAGAGAACAAGCTACTGAAAACCTATTAGAAGAAATAATGACTGAAAACTTCCTTCACCTGGTGAAAGAAAAAGACAAGTCCAGGAAGCACATAGAACCCCAAACCAAAGGAATCCAAAGAGGACCACACTAAGACACATAATTAAAATACTAAGAGCAAAAGACAGAGAGAATATTAAAAACAGTTAATTACCTACAAAGGAGCACCCATACGATTGTCAGCTGATTTCTCAACAGAAACTATGCAGGCCCAGACAGGATTGGCAAGAAATATTCAAAGTGATGAATTGCAAGAACCTACAACCAAGATTACTGTACCCAGTAAAGCTATCATTTAGAATTGAAGGGCAGATAAAGAGCTTCACAGATAAGAAAGAGCTAAAGGAGTTCACCACCCACCAAACCAGTATTATATGAAATGCTGAAAGGTACTCTTTAAGAAGAGGAAAAAGAAGAAAAAGGTAAAGATAAAAATTATGAACAACAAATACTTATCTATCAACAAGTGAATGTAAAAATCAAGTGAATAAAACATCTGATGAATGGAATAAACTGGTGAATATAATAGAATCAGGGACATAGCGAGGGAGTGGACTGACAATTCTCAGGGGGAAAGGGGTGTGGGAAGAGACTGGACAAAAATCGTACACCTATGGATGAGGGCAGTGGGGGGGCGGAGGTAAGAGCAGAGAGTGGGGTGGGAACCTGATGGAGGGGAGCTACGGGGGGTTAGGGGGGAGAGAAACAATTGTAATAATCTGAACAATAAAGACTTATTAAGTTAAAAAAATAAAAGTATGGTGGAGATAGAGGACTAATAGTTCAAAAAACAACTACAAATAGTGTTTAACAGTAAAATATTTGCAGCTGAGACTCAAGAAACAGTTATTTGTAGATAGAGGTTTCTGACTAAACATAAGTTTAATTGACAACACAGATAAAGATTCCTTTAATTTTTTAATACAAAAAGTAGCATTAGCCAGTCTGCATGTTTTAATGCAAGTTAACCTTTGGGCCTAAGAAAACCTTAAATCTGTTAGCTCCAAATGAGAGTTTGTGGCTTCCTGATTTATTTTAAGGGCTTTGTTTCTTTGCTTCTCTGATCTTGTCTCTGAGTGGTATAGTTCTGAGTACTTAAGTTTTCTTCAAAGCTCATAGGTCATTTATTGCTCTTCAGTTGTGACTTTTTCCCCTTTATTAAGTGTCTCTTGCACAATGACTTTTTAGACCATAAACCAATTACATACAGTGAATGTTTAGGCCATAAACTAATTGAAAGATTTATCTTAAATCACTACCACCAGACTGATATTTTGCTGGTGAGATGGGATTTTGTTGGACATTCTAAACCAAAGGCCAGCCATCTTAGGAAATTTGATAAGGATCATATTGTATCACACTGAATGGTAGGGTCAGATCTGGCAGGAAGTAGGCCAGATCCTTGGGTCATTATTCTGTTAATCATTACTACTGTCATTAACTGGAGTACAATAAACATTTGGTTTCCCTTTAGAGCATAACAGAAATTCCTGATGACCTGAAGCAGCTTTATAAAACCGTATGGGAAATCTCTCAGAAAACTGTTCTCAAGATGGCAGCTGAGAGAGGTGCTTTCATTGATCAAAGCCAGTCTCTGAACATCCATATTGCTGAGCCTAACTATGGCAAACTCACTAGTATGCACTTCTACGGCTGGAAGCAGGTTGGTGGAGCACATTGAGGAGGACTTACTGCCAACTTGGGATATTTTGGAATTGAAAAAAGTTTTATATTCCAGCTACTTATTACATATTGCCACCTAGGAAACCTTGAATCTGTTGGCTTCAAATGGAGTCAGCATTTTTGAGAGGCCTTCCTAGAAGAGGTAGAATTTCAAGTGTAGAAAACAGTTTGACCTGGTTAATGGAAATGTGTTTTAGACATTGGTCTTGAATGTCTATTGTTCTTAGAGTTTCTCCTAATAGCTGTATTTACTTCCCTTGTAGGGTTTAAAGACTGGAATGTATTATTTAAGGACAAGACCAGCAGCTAACCCGATCCAGTTCACTCTAAACAAAGAGAAACTGAAAGACAAGGAAAAGGCATCAAAAGAGGAAGAAGAGAAAGAGAGGAACACAGCAGCCATGGTGTGCTCTTTGGAGAATAGAGAGGAGTGTATGATGTGTGGGTCCTAAGGAAAGACCTGGAAGAGACCAGCACTTCAATAGCCAAACTACTTCTTGAACATAGATAGGTATGATAGATTTGCTTGAAGTGGTAAGGCTTTGCTGAACCTTATTGCAGCCAAAGGATCAATTGATTTAAAGTATTGTTTCTCTCTATATAGAGGAATTACTTTTTAAAAATTGATATATTTGGAATCAAAGTAGAAGTTTTAGAATAAAGAATGATTTAAGTAGGGTTTCATTACCCATTTGGCACTTCTTTTTCTGTTGACATCAGTTTTGGTAAGGAAACAGGTTTGCTGTAAAATTGTGTCATAGACCATAAGAAGTGCTGACAAGACCCTTATCTGGATAAAGGTTATTCTGAAAATAAACATTTTCAAGTGATTGTGTGAGACTAATTTTGTCATTTTTTTCATACAAAGGTCAAATGTGAAAGAACATGTCTTTTTCTCTTCTTTTTTATTGTGATGAGATAAACAAGTGTTGCCATTTGACAGCATATAGTTTGGTGGCATTAAGTATGTACAATTATAACTGTCACCACTATCTTTTTCCAGAACGTTTTCATCAATCCCATACAGAAACTATATAAAAAACAATAACTCCCATTTCTTTCCCCCCTAGTCCCTGGTAATCTGTTTTGCTTTCTGTCTCAAATTATTCTATTCTAGGTACCCCTTATAAATAGAATCATATAATATGTGTCCTTTTCTAGCTGACTTATTTCACTTAGCAGCTTTTCAAAGTTTATACATATTGTTAAAGCTGAATGACATTTAATTATATGTTTATACTACGTTTTGCTCATCCATTTATCTGTTAATGGACATTTGGATTATATCCTTATTTTGGCTATTCTTTGACTTCTTGCTTTTAATTTGTTGGGTATATACCTAGAAGTAGAAATACTGGAATATATGGTAATCTCTGTTTAACTTTTGAGGAACTGCTAAGCTGTTTTCTATAGCAGTTGCACCATTTTACATTTCTGCCAGCAGTGTATGAGCATTCCAGTTATTTCATATCTTTGCCAACACTTGTTAATTTATTGTATTTTTCATAATAATCATCTTAATGGCTTTTGACAGTTTGATTATAATGTGTCTTGGTGTGGGTCTCTGAATTTATCCTACTTGTGGTTGGTTGAGCTGCTTGGATCGGTAGATTCACATCTTTCATTAAATTTGGGAACTTTTCAGCCATTATTTCTTCAGATAATCTTTTTGCTCAATTCTGTTTTTCGTTCAGGGCTCCTATAATCTATTGGTACGTTTTTTGTGTATCTCACAAGTCCCTTAGTCTCTGTTTACTTTTCTTCATTCTTTTTCTACTCTTCAGACTTATAATTTCAGTTATCCTATCTTCAAATTACCTGATTTTTCCTATTCAAATCTGCTGTTGAACCCTTTTGTGATTCTCCCCCCCGCCCCATTTCAATTATTGTTTCTTCATGCTCTAGAATTTGGTTCCTTTTAATAATTTTTATCTCTATGCTGATGTTTTGATTTTGTTAATATGTTGTTTCCCTGATTTCCTTTACTTGTGTTCATCTATTCTTTAAGTTCTTCAAGCATATTTAAGACAGTTGTTTTGATGTCTTTGTCTATTAAGTTTAATGACTGGGCTTCCTGAGGGATGGTTTTTGTCTATTCTTAATTTTGATGTTATAAAGTCAAACTACTACTTTATTAAGTGCATTATTATTTCACACAATATGAAAGCAGCTACAGGTTTGTTATCTAAGGACTGAGACAGAAGAAGAGTCAAAGGTGTCATAAATCCACCTGTTAACCTTATGGCTGGACATCAGCCGATTCTGGAGGAGGTTGAGTCTTAGGATGCTTGCTTTCAAAGTGCTGCTTGAAGGTCTTAGAGTTTAACATTTGTGTTCTATAGATAGTTCAGGTATATATTAAGGCAGCTTTGGCATCAGCTTTTTGGTCATGTCCTTGCTTCTTTTGTCCAGCTTGCTTTTTGTCAGAAATTTTTCATTTAGTCTTTCCTTTACAAAAAGATCAGTGCTTCTTGTGTTCTCTTTAAAAAGACTCAGTATCCTATTGTCATGGAGATATAGTCCTTTATGATCTTGTAAAAGCTTTATGGTTTGGACTTTAACATTGAGATATGCCTTTCTTTAATATTTACATAGTTACCAAATGTAATGCATATACCATATATCATATCATGCACATAGCCTCTTCTGAGGTGTGATAATACAGAGCCCTCACCACCATTTTAGCAAGTTTCTCTGGTTAAATATATCACATCCACTTTATCTTTGCCCTGTGCATGCTGCTCTCTTAGTTTTCTGTGTGGCTTTGTGGTTTTCATAGCCTTTCTGAGGGGTTTAAGAGAGGGTGGGTTCACATAATAAAATATGCACACTTTTGCTATTTTCTTTTTCTCATATTCTTTGTTTTTAAATGTATTCCATTGATTTTTTTACAGAGAGGAAAGGAGAGGGGTAGAGAGTTAAAAACATCGATGAGAAAGAAACATTGATCATTTGCCTCCTGCACTCTCCCGATTGGGGATGTGCCCACAACCAAGATACATGACCTTGACTAGAATCAAACCTGGGACCCGTCAGTCCACAGGCGAGTGCTATATCCACTGAGTCAAACTGATTAGGGCCTCATCTTCCTTCTTGCTAGTAACTGAACATTTCTCCTATTTTCCAAAGAGAATAGTTTTACCTACTCTTAACATTTTTCAACTTTTAATTTTTAAATAATTTCAAACTTAAAAAACAACCATATGAAAAATTCCCGTGTACACTTCACCAATGTTAGCATCTTATGTAACCACAGTGCAATGATCAAGGTCAGGAAATTAATATCGACACACTACTGTAATTTACAGATGTTCAGTTTCTGACAAATATTCAACTAACTAACGTCACTTTTCTGACCCAGGATCCAATCCAGGACTGCATATTTGCATTTGGTTTTCGTGTCTCCCTTCCTTTCGTTTGGAACAGTTCTTAAGCTTTTCCTGTCTTTCAGCATCTTACCCCTTTGGAAGAGTACCAGCAAGTTGTTTTCTAGCGTGCCCCTCATTTTGGGTCGGTTTCATGTTTCCTCTTGATTAAATTCAGTTTATGCAGGTTTGTTTTTGGTGTTTTTTTTTTGTAAGAAAACCACAGAAATGACATTGTGCCCTTCTCAGTATGTCATTTCAGAAGACACGTGGTAACACTCTGCCACTGCTGGGGATGTTGTCTATCATTTGCTTAAGAGGTTTCTCAATTGTAAAGTTACTACTTTCCTTTAGTAATAAGTGCCTTGCGAGGGAATACTTTGAGACTATATATATCTTATTTCTCATCATAATTTTGCTCACTAATTTTAGCATACATTGATCATTCTTGCTTGAAATGTTTATTTCTGTGATGTTTGGCAAATGGGAATTTCTACCATTTCTTCTGCATGTATTATCTGGAATTTTACTATGAGGTAAAGCTTTCCCTTATCATGTGTCCATCTGTCTATCCATCCATCAAAATCAGTATGGACTTGGATTCTAAAGGTTATCATCTTTTATTTATTTTGTTGCTCAAATTTTCCCTCAGTGTACTACTAGACACGCCTTCAGATGGGTCTTGCTGTCCTTTTGACATTTCCCCATCGTTTTTTGAGCACTTGCTTACTTTGTGGCACTATAAGATTATCCAGGATCATTTTGTGTTTTTTTTTATACCCCATCCCTAGAACCAACCATTTCCCTAAGAACCCCTGATGCCTTTTATTTAAGATACAGTTTCTACCCGTGAAGAACTTATTGTTAAGCAGTTAAAAATACATTTATCCAACATATTCAAGCAACGTGATAAAGGGAGAAAACTAACTTATGGTAGACATACTGTGTACAAACCATTGTTTAAACATTTTGTCAGGTGCCTCCTGTCGCAAAATTGCTGAAATAGCAAACAGCCACAGAAACTCAGTTTTGCCTTATCGCAGGCATTTATTCACACATTCAGGCGGTTAGCTCCATGGCTCTGCTGATTTTGCTTGGGCTTCTTCACATGTTGAAGGGCTGGCTGGCTATCAGCTTATCTAGTTAGCATCTGTGGGATGGCTGGGGCAGCTCAGCTCTGTTAAATGCATCCTTTGTTCCTCTGGCGGGCTAGCCCAAGCATGTTCTCTTGTTTACAGCAGAGCTGGACAGTAAAAGTGGTAGAAACAAATTTTGTTCAGGACTGTTGCAATCAGGGAAAAGAGACCTCGGTACAGAACTGGGCTCAACTCCAAATACACTGTGGGCAAGGGGAATTTTTAGCCAAGGAGCAGGGGAGGGGTGAGTGGATGGAAAATTACATCAGCAATGAGGGGATCTGGCCGAACTAACCTAACAGGATTCTTTGCTGAAGACAGGCTGGGTGACCAGATCAATCTCAAAGCCAATGCCACATATTTTAGGTTTTTATTATACAGCACCCCACCCCTGGTACCATGCTGCTCCTTTTGTCTACAATGTCTTTTCTCCATATCTCTTTCCCTGCCGGTAAACACTTTATCTTATCCTTCAAACACAATTCAAATTCACCCTCTGTGAAGTGTTCTGTTTGTGATCGTCCCTCGATGTTCTCACAGGATTTTGTATGTGAAGCTGTCATTGTGAAGACGTTACACAATGTCTTTTACACAATGTCTTCTTTACAGTTTGCTAGGTTGGGACATCCTTCAGCGTAGAGATCTTATTTCCCCTCTCTGCAATCCTGGGGTTAGCATGATGTGCGCATAATACATGTTTGATGAGTGGATGAGAGTGAATGAATCAGTTAAAATCACATGCAGAAAGAAGAGAAAATGTAGAAGCCAGAAACAGAGCTGGCTTTACAGTTGGTTACTATGCAACTCTGGATGAGTAGATATTTTTCGGAAAATGGATGAAAGACCCAAAGATGAATGCAGGTAGCCAAAGCCAAAGTATAGCAGGGAGGACTCATCTGCAATTTATCCGCTTGACAGTAATTAAAGGACCTATAAGTTCTAGAGAATCAGGCAGGAAGTTCCCTGTGCGAGGGAAGGGACTGGGCCTTTCCAGTGGGGACCTGTAGCTGTGCCCTTTGGAACAGGATTCCCAGGTGCTGCCTGATTTCCTTGGTCCTGGCCCCATAGATGATGGGGTTGATCAGACACGGGAGCAGTAGGTAAAAGGCGCTGAGCAAGTTATGCACGTCCTGGGAGGCAGTGCGGGCCACACGGTAGACGATGGATGAGGACATGGTTGAGGAGTAGACGGTGAAGATGACCAGCAGGTGCGAGCCACAGGTGTTCAGGGCCTTGGAACGTGCTCTGCCTGATGAAATTCGGAACGCAGCATGGATGATGTGGGAGTAGGAGGCTCCAAGCAGCATCATGTCCAGGACTCTGTTGAATATGTGGAGAGTGAGCCCCACAGTCTTGTTTAGGGAGATGTCCCCACAGGAGAGCTTCATCAGGGCCATGTGCTCACAGGCAAAGTGGTGGATCACATCTGAGCGGCAGAAGTGTACCCGGGAGGCCAGCCCCACCACTGGAGCAACAATACCTGTACTCCTGGCAGGTGCCACCCCCACCAGGCAGGCCAGCAACTGGCCTGTCACTATCTTGGGGTAGTGGAGTGGGTTGCAGATGGCAACATAGCGGTCCAGGGCCATGATCAGGAGGATGTTGCAGTCAAAGGCGATGAGGAAGTAGATGCAGAACATTTGGACCAGGCAGCGTGCCAGGGAGATGCGGTTGAAGCGGGTGGAGAAGCCGAACAGCATGGGGGGCACCACGGTGGTGGCGGCACAGATGTTGACGGCCAGGAGCAGTGCGATGAGCAGGTACATGGGCTGGTGCAGGTTCCGCTGGGCCGCCACCGTGTGGATAACCAGGGCATTGGTGGAGACTATCACCAGGTAGAGACTGAGGAAGGGCAGCACCAAGAGTGTGCGGGCCTCCTGCAGGCCCGGGAAGCCCATGAGGAGGAAGCTGGTGTAGGACAAGTTGGAGCTGCCATTGCCCCACGCTGACATCTTCCCTGGAGAGCTGGATGGCTCTGGGAAGATAAGGGGCCGGAGGCCTGGTTTCTGTACCTTGGCCCCTACCAGGGCCTGCCCGAACTTTACCAGGCTTTGATCTCCACGAGTAGCCAATATTCTTAGGGGGAAAATGAGAAGTTAAGTGTCAGAATTTAATGAGAAGTGTTTCTTTCAACAAATCTTTGCCTGCATTTCAAATAAGTCCCTCAGGGTAGATTTTGGATGTAGAATTATTGAGTCAAATGACATGAACATTTTTTGAGAGTGCCAAGTAGATTTCAAGAAAGTGGTATCAATCCTGTCACTGAATCATTGGTGCTGTTATTAAATTGCCACGATAAAAAAATTATTTTAGTAATTTAATGGTTGAAAAACATCTCATTTTAATTTACATGTTCTTTGTGAATTTTCTATTCATGTATTTTGCCCCTGTACTACTAGGAACTATTTCTCTCAGCAATTTAAATATTAAAATCATTATCCATTGAAACATTTTCCAAATCTTGTTAGTATTTTTATTTTGTTTATGATGTTATTAGGAATAAGGGTTTTAAATTTATAAAATTAAATCTATTGATATTTTTTATTGTGGGTTCTTTTATTTAAAAATTTTTTTTATTGATTTCAGAGAGGAAGGGAGACAAGAGAGAGAGAGAAATTAATGATGAGGATCACTGATACTGGCGATAGAGCCTGCAACCCGAGCATGTGTCCTGGCTGGAATTGAACTGTGACCTCCTGGTTCATAGGTCAACGCTGAACCACCTAGCCACAGAGGCCAGGCAAGTTCTTTTCTTGGTTTCAGGCTTAGCAATTCTTTCCTCATTGGAAGATAAAAAAGATAGTATATTATGTTTTGCTCTTTAAAATATGGCCTAATTTTTCATGTTGAGTTTTGAGCTACATGAAATTCAATTTGATATGTGACAGGAGGTGATAGTCTAACTTGATAATCCCCCTGATAGTCTAACTTGATAATCCCCCTGCCCCAAGTTGCTAAATAATTGTTTAAGCTCCATTTTCTCCACTACTTTGTGTTACTATCTTTTTGTTGTCATTAATCCTCACCAGAGGACATATATTTTGTCCCCCATTGATTTTTGGAGAGAGTGTAAAGGGAGGTGAAGAGACAGAAAGAAACATTGATGTGAGAGAGACACATCAATTGGTTGCCTCCCACATGCACTGCAACTGGAACCAGGATCGAAGTTGCAACCAAGGTATGTGCCCTCTTCAGTCCTCGGACCGATGCTCTAACCACTGAGAAACCGTCCAGGGCTGTGAGGTACTTTCACATATAGTTTCCCCCCTTTTTTAGTAGCCAAAGAGTCTCTATTAGGCAGATATCACAGCTGAGTCTGACATAAGAGGTCATCTTTTATGCGTTCATTTATTCAACATATTTTTGAATTTATAATGTACCAGGCACTCTGCTAGGTACTGGGCTTCATAAATACTCTCGAGTCCATGAGGGAGAACTAAGGTGCCATGGAGACCAGGGATCTCTAACAGCCTCAGGGTCGCAAAGGCTCCTCAGAGGAGAGGAGGTCTAGTCTGAGAGCAGAAGTGAGTCAGCCAGAGGAAGGGAAGAGGGGGTGCAAGTGGTCTCATGGCATAAAGTTGAGAATGAGGGTGGGTGGGTGGGATTAGAACTCTAAAGCTGAGGTCCCTCTCACTGTCACCAACACCTCAAAGGTTGGTGCAAGTCCCATTGGAGAAAACTATAAGATGAGAGAGTAGAAATAGAAGGAGGAACTAAATGTTTGCTGATTTTCCACTATTGCGGAGACTCCATTTCCAAAAGGAGGCATATAGGTTAGGTGGGGAATAAATAGGATTTCCTCCTGAGAAGACCCTTGGCTGAGGAGCAAGGTCATTGGTGTGGACTGGGGGGAGTGGCATGGTGGTCCAGAGCGGGGATGGCAGACGGGTGGAGGCCCAGTCACCCCCCTTCCTGTGCCTGCGCTGCTCATCCCCTACTCCAGCCATCGCTCCCGGACAAGAGCCTCTCTCCAGCTCCCTCCACTCTCCTGGCTGAGACCCGCCCTCCCAAACCAGAACTCATACTCACAGTCAGGCAGGAGCAGAGAGAACAAGTGGGGCTCCCTCAGTGCAGTTAAACGCACCCCTATTCCTCCCCCGGGACCCAAGGCTCGGATGAGCCAATGGGCAGTGCCCATGTCTGCTCCTCGGTCTCCTGGGACATCCACAGGACAGCCTGGAGCCTAGTCTCCTGACGTCCAGGCCAGGCCTTCCCCCTGGTCTGGGCTGCCGAGGTCTCTGGTCTGGAGTTAAAGGGGAATAACACAACACAAATGGACATTCAGACCTCACATCCCAAGCTCAGGCGGTAGCCCACCCTGGAGTGGCTCTGCCCAAGCAGGGTCAGGGAGTGGGGTGCAGGGTGGTGGCCGGTCCAGCAGGCAGACTCTAGCTGTCAGGAAAGGAATCAAGTGTTCCAAGGAAGTGAAGCTTTTATTGGGCATCTACTATGGGGGAATTTTTGGAGGCTCGGTGGTACTCATTTAATGTTTATGGGAGAAAGGGGGGGACTAGAAGCAGGAGAATGTGGTTATATGAGGGCCTTTTGAAGTGAGGATCTTATCACCCCCATTTCAGAGGTGGGCCACTTGGGTTAGAGACTTCAGGTGACTGGTCCTAGGTCACTCCGCAGATCTGCGGCAATGCTGGAAAGGGACATCTGATCCAAATCTGGCTCTCTCCACTTCACCCCTGTCTCTGGTCACTGCTTGGCCTGGCAGAGGAGCCTGTGGAGATCAGGGAAGGCTTCATGGAGGAGGGGACATTGGAGCCAGGCTTGGGAGGTCCAGAAAGAGCCACAGCGGCAGAAGAGGAGGGAGAGCTGAGGCTGAGGGGGCGTTGATGGTGGGCACAGGGTTCCATGGTTGGTCCCAAAGCCTTGGAGGTGGGAACCCATAAAGATTGTGTGGGGTGGAGTCCAGGACACCCCACCCACCCCAGGATATCTGTTTGGGTTTGTGTCAGCCCTGCTGGGCTGAGGGGGCAGCAGGTGGCCAGTGGACAGGGCTGGAGAGCCTCAGAGGCATCTGGAATTGTCCACACCCAGCTCCTTCCCCAAGCTCAGGTGTGAGGTGTGCCAAGGGGAGGGACTTCTCTACCCGAGCTGAGCATATCTCATGTGCCCTTAACTCCCGGAGCCCCGGCAGCCCTGGCAACACTGCCCTTCTCCCTGGGCCCCTTGACGCCTCCGCTTGTCCACGACCCTCCTGCGGGGTGGGGCCTGGGCCTGGAGGCAGAAGCCCAGGCAGGGGTGGTCCCCCGAGGACCCCACGCCTCTTGCTGGACACAGCTTTCACTCTGCTCACACTGTGGCCAATACGGACCTCTGAGAACTATTTGCTTGCTGTCCTTAAGCCCCCATATCAGTTTCCTAGGGTTGCCAGGCACACTGCCACGAACTGGGTGCCTTAAACAAGGAAAATGTATCGTCCCACTGTTCTGGAATCCAGGCATCAGCGGGGTCTTGCTCCCTCCGACGGCTCTGGGAGCACTCCCCTTGCACCTTCCAGCTTCCAGTTTCTGTTTCTGTCTTCCCATGCTTTCCCTTCTGTCTCTTAAAACTCAGCTGTTGTTGGATTTAGGGCCCGCCTGGCAATCGGGGATAACCTCATATGAAGATCCTAAATGAACTACATCTATGAAGACCCTTTCCCCAAATAGGTCACATCCACAGGATCAAGGGGGTAGGACACAGACATACCTTTTTTTTAAAAAATATATATTTTATTGATTTCTTACAGAGAGGAAGGGAGAGGAATAGAGATTTAGAAACATCAATGAAAGAGACATCGATCAGCTGCCTCCTGCACGCCTCCCACTGGAGATGTGCCCGCACCAAGGTACATGCCCTTGACCGGAATCGAACCCGGGACCTTTCAGTCCGCAGGCAGATGCTCTATCCACGGAGCCAAACCGGTTTTGGCAGGACCCAGACATACCTTTTTTGGGAGCCACCATTCAACCCGCTACAGCCTCCATATGTGATGTTCAGAAGAATGAGAGAGGGCCAGTGAGGGCGGCCGTGGCCGGGGCAGACTCCAGAGCACAAGGTTGGGGGAGGGGAAGGGTGTGTGTGTGACATCATGATGGGGGAGGCAAGGGGCTGCCCTCAGGAGCCCATCTGGTGTACGGCATAAAGTCCTTGGCTCCAGGGGTTCACCAGAAAGATGGGACAGGACTAAGTCAGAGAGGCTTCCTGGGGGCGGTGAGCGTCCAGCCTTGCCTTAGAGAAGAGACCAGCTGAGGGGGCAGAGTTAGCAGCACAGGCTGCAGAGTGCATTCCAGGGTCCTTTTCACACCCGGAGCTCCCAGCCGTGCCTCCCCTCAGGTCCAAGGGCATCCCGAGGCAGGGAGCCCCCCCTCCTCAACCCCAATATGGGACACCCTCCTGAAGGGGCAGCGTTCAGTGACAGGGTGAGATGCGTCAGCACAGAGAGGTGGGAGTCTGAGGGCCTTGGGGATGCCTCTGAGGCCTGCAGACTGCCACCAGGACTCCCCACCAGGGAGGAGAGACGGGAGGTGGGCACACGCATCTCACATGAAACATGGTCACGTCTGGCCGCACTGCCAGCCTTCCCTCCTACAAGTCAGTTCCTCACTCAGTGCCCTTTCTCAGGAAGTCCAGCCCACGGCCTGAGCCAGCCTTCAGGGCATCCTCTAGGTCTCAGACTGGGCACAGGCCCCCCTCTCCCTCTGCTGCCAGAAGATCCTCTGGGGAAGCAGACCTGACCTCGTCTCGCCTAGTAAAACCCCACCAACCCCTCTGCCAACCACGGAAAGGCCAGCTCTTATCCCCGCCCCCTCCCTGAGGGGCAGCCTGTCCTTTCTCATTCACATCAGGGCTGGGGCCTAGTCCAGGATCTGTGGACTGACAGCCCTCTGGCGGCAGAACTGACCTTCCTGTCTCCTCATCCTGAGGCCTCCGGGCCAGGCAAGGCGCAGCCTGCATTGCCCACAGCAGCCACTAGGTGGCACCCAAGCACCATGTCAGGCAGAGGCTTCCTGGCGTCAGGCCTGTGCTGGAGCTACTGCGCCTGGGGAAAGGGCAGCCTGTGCTTGGCTTGGCTACTTAGTTTGAAACTCCTCAACCTCGGACATTCCCTCTCGGACTGTGAGCCTGAGTCTGTCAGAACATGCTGGTATCAGGGCCCAGAGCAAGAAACCTGGCTCTGTGTGGTCCTGGCAAGTTGCTTTCTCTCTTTGAGCCTCAGTGTGCTCTTCTGAAAAATGGGCATGACTTCACTCATTCAGTCAGCACATTTTACTGAGTGCCAGATGACTAGGTGTAGTACACATCTGTGAACAAACAAAGCGTCACAGGGACGCTGTGAGGATCAAATGAGGTAACATCTGTACCTTATTTAGCAGTTTCTAACACAGTCTTCAAATATCAGACTTTCTCTCCAATACTTACAACAATCCTATGTGGTTGGACTGAGTATCACCCCAATTGTATGGACAACGAAACAGGTGAAGGCCACACACTGGCCCAAGGCCAGGCTGCCAGGAAGCGGCAGAGCTGGGACTTGAACTTGGGCTGTCTGGTCCTAATCCCCACTGCTGCTGTTTCCACACTTAACGCGTGCGTCTCCTCTGAGCCCCCTCCCAATCTTCCGCAGAGGATCTTGGACCAACCTGGTTCACTTCCTCAGACCCCGTCCACCTCCTCAGCCTCTGCCCTCCCCAGAGTCCCCGATTCCTCCTGCAGGTGTGGTTATCTCTGGCAAGATGGTTACCAACGATTCAGGGGCCCTAAGAAGGTCCCAGACCCAGCTCCCTTCTGCCACTCCTTAGGTCAGGCCTGCCAGGGAACAGAGGCCAGAGCTAGCTGGCACCGGCCCCATAATGATCGCCCATCACTACTGAGCTCAGATCATCTCCAAGGGGCAGAGAATTTCTCTCTCAGAGAGACTGTGGGGCCCCATCTGATTGGAAGGGGGCCGTGGTCTGGCAGCTGTGTGTCTATAGCAAGCTCTCTGTTTCCGCATAGACTGTGGGTTTACTCAGGGGCAAAGCAAGCCAGAGAGAAGGTCCTGGCGCTCACAGTTTACATGTCTCAGCAGGGAGAGGTGGGAGGCATGTACCCCCACTCCCTCCGCATGCCCCTGGGCGGGGGTGTCCTTTCTGCATGTATCGCCCGTCTTCTTACTGATTCCTGGTTGTGAGTTCCCTGGGAAGAGGTAGGGCCTGGCTGCGGTGTGCACCCCAGTGTGTGTCATGAGGCTGCAGTGAGTGACGGAGGTGGGAGGCTGAGGGAGGCTGGGGAGCATTCCCTGGGGCTTGGCCACCACCAGCTGGGTGACGTTGGCGGTGACCTGTGGCCCCAGACTCTCCACTTCCTTGTCTGTGAAGTAAATGGTAGGGTTGTTTCTTATGGCTTTGGAATCGCGGATCACACTTGCCTGCATTGTCACACGTGGTTCTCGCCATCACCCTGCGGGGCAGATGTCGCTCTGGTTTTTAACCAAATATTAACCTGGGCCTGGAGGGCTGAGGGGCATCTCAGGCGGATCCCTGCCCTGTCCTTCCTCCCGCTGCTCAGAAGCGCTTCTAACCAACCCTGGAAACTCCTGGCCTGTTATGGAGCCTGGCCTGGGTGAGGGAGCCGACCCATTTTTGAATCGCTGGCTCCAAATCCTGTGCTTTTTTGTCCCACAAGCTGTAAGAGTGTATTCATCACAGTCCTTTAGTGAACATTTGCTCTGAGCCAGGACCAGGGTAGGCATTTTATTTACTTTTAAAAAAAAATTTTTTTTTATTGATTTCAGAGAGAAAGGGAGAGAGAGATAGAAACATCGACGATGAGAGAGAACCATTGATCAGTTACCTACTGGGTATTGAGCCACAACACGGGCATGTGCCCTTCACTGGAATCAAATCCAGGACCCTTCCGTCCGCAGGCCAACACTCTATCCACTGAGCCAAAAACCAGCTAGGGCTGAGGTCGACATTTTAGATACACTGTGTTTAACCTCACAACCTCAGGAAATGGATATGTTAACACCCCCGATTAACAGATGAAGAAACAGACTCGGCCAAGTTAAAGATTGTGCATAACTCAACGCAGCTAGTGAAGTGGCACGGCTGGAGCCCAAATCAGGCTCATGTCAAAGCTAATATTCTCTGCAGGGAAAGGCTGCAGGAGGTGGATGAGCTCCAGGCCTCTGAGCCTCTGTTTCCTCATCAGTGAAGCAGGGGTTAGGACTGTACCTCTTGGGGCTTCTCTGAAGAGTGAACAGGCTGATGCAGAGAAGACCCTGAGTCTGAAGTGATAATCATTTGTTTATCCTTTCTTGCCCTCATCATCTTTGCATCACCCTCCCTCCCTCCTGTGGCTGCTGTGAGGAGGAAATGGGCTAATGGGGGAGGGCGGGAGGGAGGCTGTGAACTTCCCTGGACCCATGGTCAGGTTGATGGGACTTTTCCCCTTCAGGGATGTTGGGCTTGGCCAAGAATGCCCAGGCCCTGATCTCTGGGTTTGGGGGACCTGCTGTCCCAGCAAGTGTCCCGGGATGGGGTGGGGAGCGGAGGGCAGAGCTAGGCGTCCCTCTGCAGGTTGAGGGCACTTGCAGGCTCTGGGGACCTGAGAGGTGCCTCAGACCTCTGCTATGGCTGAGGGTTACGCCAGCCCCATCGGGACAGCAGCATATGGCTGGTGCACCTGGGCTCGGGTAACCCGGGGAAACCGGGGGCACTGATGGAGAAACATGGGTGCCCCCAGGGCTGGGAAAATTAGAGCCTCTGCGGAGAAAGTTGTGGAGGCTCAAACTTTTCTCACTCTGAGCTCATCCCTGAGGTCGGCTGAGTGATTTGCCACCAATTAGGCCATAATGAGCTGGACCTCAGGGGCTCTGAGGCTCCCGGGAAGGAGGAGGGGGAGGATGAGGGCTCAGCAGGCACCTGGGGCCCAATTACAGAGCTGGGGCCCGGCACTGGGTCCAGCTGTGGCACCAGCCCGTGGAGATCCGCCTGCCCCTGGTGCCCACTTTGCTCGAGTGGCCAAACTTTTAATGAGTAGAAATGGCGACGTCTCTCCTTGACTGTGACCCAGGCCTGCCACCTGGGTCCTGTTCGCTCCCTCCTTAAAGAGCCAGAGCACTTTCTAGCATATGACTTGCTATAGTTTCAATCGACAGGCCCACAAAGACAGGTTATGGGGGGTCTAGACCCTGACCCACCGTGTGACCCACTGACCCGCTCGGAGCCTTGTTTCTCAGGGCTGATCATCACAGGGTTGGGGCAGGCCCAGCTGAGGTGACGCACACGGCAAAGTGCCGGCTGCTGGTGAATGGTCAGGACTGCCCTGAATTATTGTCTCCCACTGGCCTGGCTGAGGCCTTGCCCCGACCCCTACTCTCAGCTGAATTAAAGCCAGCTCTGACTCGGTGCTCACAGAAGCAGCAGTGGGGCCCCTCCCTCCTCTGCTGGCCGCTGACTGGCCCCACCTGTTTCTATGTTTTTCTTGGCCCAAACTCCCTTTCCCTCCCCGCTCCCTACCTCCTAGTTCTGCAGGCCGGCACCACCAAGATGGTCAGAGCTCTGCTCTTATCAAGTCCAATCCTTACTTCACAGGGGGGTGGAAACTGAGGCCTGAGAGGAGCAGACCCTGAACCGGGATTCCCTCCTTTTCTGGAACTTCATAACAATAAACTTTTGTGCATACGTCGGACTCCTAGGAGCCTTTGGCCTCAGTAACCCTGGGAGGATAGGGAGGCAGCCATCTATCTGTTCACCTCGTTTACTAGGGCTAAGCTTGCAGGCCCCAATGCCAGCCGGCCTGGGCTCAGATCCTGGGCCTGTTATTTACCAGGCACATCTCTGTGCCTCCGTTTCCTCAAGTGGCACTTACCTCATCACAGTAGTGCCTACCTTATAGATTTGCTGCATTCAATGAGTTAGAATTCGTGTCAAATGTTTGGAACTGGGCCTAGCACCCAGTGGACTCTGCACATTATTAGCTGTATTTCTTTGTTCTAATTCTATCACCTATTCAGCAAACATCAGCTGGGCTCCCGCTATGTGTGAGTGTGGTGTGGTAGGCCCTGGGGAAAGAGCAGCAACCAAGACCCACCTTTGGAGCTCCATTTTGTGGGGGAGACAGACACAGTCATGACCTCAAGACGGGGGGTGTGGCAGGCTGAAGTGGGATAAACCAAGGATACAGCAGGGGGGTCCTGGCCTGCCCGGAGGTGGAGGGAGGCAGAGTCAGGGAAGGCTTCCCAGAGGAGGTGTGTGGGGGGTAGGTGTTGGGCCATACTTCATTCAGTGCTCAGGATGGGTTGGGCCCTCTGCTACGTGCTTGATATCCCTTGTTTTAGTCTATCCTCCTATGGCCTGTGAGGTAATTCACACTCTGTTCACTGAAGAGGAAACTGAGGGTTAAGCTACTTGCCTGAGGTCACCCAGCCAGTGAACAGTGGGGCTGGGGTCTGAATCCAGGGTTGTCTAACCCCAGGTCTTGTCCCCTTTCATCTCCCCCGAGGGTGCTGGTGGCAGTACTTGTACCAGGCAGAAGGGAGGGTCAGGGTAGGGGGCGGTGGCCCCAGATGGAGAAGAGCTGCCCTCGGGGAATTCGGGCCTTGCTGCCCAGGGCCCAGACCCTGGGATGGCCCTCCCCCTCAGGCAGAGGGGCAGAATGTACACTGGGCACCAGCATAGGCCCTGCCCCCGCTGTCTGTGTTCAGGTCCACGTACCATCAATGTGATCTAGATGTGATCAGTCTTTCTGTACCTTAGTCTCCTCTTCTGTGAAATGGGGATAATGACAGCAAGTACGCAGAGGACTGTTAAGTGCTTTTGTCTAAGAATTTTACATCTATTACTCGTTTAATCCTCATGAGCCAGCCAGATGGGCAGTGTGGATCCAGCTGTCCTTTTGCCTGGCTCTGTGGTCATTTGTTTTCAGGTGGGGATAACACCTGAATAGTTGCTGTAAGGTACAAGTGAGTTAGTACACACATAGCCCTTAGAATAGTGTGTGGCACAGGAGAGGTGCTCAGGAAGTGTTAGTATTATTATTCAGCACCACAATGGCCAGAAGGCTGGGGAGAGGATCTATAAAAAAAATGATGAACACGATGATGACAACAATCCTATCTAATAAAGAGGGAATATGTTAATTGACCATCACTCTGTCACAAAGATGGCTGCACCCACAGCTGAGGCCAAGTTCCCATAAAGAATAAAGAGCCTTAACGAGTCATTGGTAGGGACCTGAGGCTACACCCTTCTCTCCCCCCTCCCCCTCAGGTGGGGCTTCACAGAGGACTTCAGGCTGTGCCCCCCACTTGACACCAGGCCGGGGGACCTCAGACCGTACTCCCCACCCAGTGGGGCTTGATGGGGGACCTCAGGCCATGCCCCCTGCCCCAGTACCCGGCCAAGAGACTTGAGGCTGCCTGCAAACCCCCGTTTGGCTGGGCTTCACAGGGAACCTCAGGCCATGCCCCCAACCCAGTGGGGCTTGATGGGGGACCTCAAGTTGAACCCCCAGTACTGGCTTGGGGGAACTCAGGCTGCACCCCCCACCCAGTGGGGCTTGAGGGAGGACTTGAGGCTGAGCTCCCCTACTTGGCAGGGCTTGATGGGGGACCTCAGGCATGCCCTCTGCCTTGGTCTGAGCTGGGGGACCTTAGGCCACGCCCCCTGTCCTGGCACCAAGCCAGGGGACCTGAGGCTATGCCCTCTGCCCTTCGGGGCTTGACAAGGGTGGAACTGGCCCGGTCTGGATCTAGCCTAATAGGGGGGTCTGGCCGGGTCTGGGGCGCATGTGGGTGGGCAAGGACTTGACTCTGGGTCCCGTGATGTGTCCCACCCAGACTCTGACAGGAGGAAGGTTTTCATATACATTTTATTAATTTCATTTCATCTCTGACACTTCTATTATAGAAAAAGGGCAAAAAGCAATATTAAATTATTTCCCCTTTTGTGCACCAGGCCACTAGTAGCAATAATAAAAAACTATGCCTTTAGAATTCTAAAGCACTTTTCAGTTTATAGGGATTTCCACATCTGTTCTTTCATTTGAGACTAAGGACGCAAGTGTGCCCAAAATGTATTTTGTAGAACTAAGTTCCACACTAATAACAGTGTCTTTTAAAAAAGAGCTTCTCTTTTCAAGCAAGTTTGGAAAACACCGAATTAAACCAAAGTAAACACTTGGGTTTTTTGTTTTTGTTTTTGTTTTTCTGAGAAACTCTCGCTGGCTTAAATGCAGTCAGCCTCTGCAGAGCAGGGGGAGACACAATATCCAGCGCTTCCCCAGGTCATTGGGCCAGGAATCCCTTGTTCTGAGGAGCATCTGTGTGGGTTGTGACTCTTGGAAGACACTTATGAAAACTCTGGAATAAAGAGCTTTGGCGAGTCACCTGATCCTGGGCCTCAGTTTCCCCGTCTGTAAAATGGGAATAATGCTGCCCATGCGACAAGTCCTATCAGTGTTTTGCATGAGGACTGAATGAGATTGACTGGTGTCATTACGCGCTCAGCATCATTCCTGGCAAATGGTAAGTGGGGCGATACACGTTCGATGATTATCCATACGACACCCTATTATCACCCCCACCCACATAAGCTGAGCTCAGAGGGGTGAGTAGGCAGCTTCCTAGCGCTTCTGTGAGTGGGTGCAGCGCCCCCACACAGCCGGCCGGGAGGGGGCAGAGCCCTCTGGTCGCCGAGGCCCGCAGGCCCACTGGCCCTGGGGTGGGTGGGCAGGGGAGACCCTCCGGCCCAGCGCCGCTCTCCGGGGCAGCCTCGCGGCGGGCCAGGGTGGGGAGGGGGCTCCCTGGGTAAAGCCAGCGCGGCTGCTCTCCCGGGTGGCGGGAGGCGGGAGGAGGGCGGCCGCGGGGCCAGGCCAATCCGGCGGCGGCGGCGGCGGCGGCGCGCACCCGGTGCCATGGCCGGGCCTGCAGCCTCAGCGCCCTCCCGGGGCTCGTTAGCTTGGCCGGACCTGCCGCCGCCTACACGGCCCCGGGGAGCCCGGCGACTTCGCCAACAGCGGCTCCGCCAGGCGCTGACGAGGCCCCGGGGAGGGGGGGCGGACAGCGCCCGCCAGCGCCGGGCCTCGGGACGCGCGCCGCGCCGGCACCGAGACTCCCGCGGCGGGAGCTGCCGCCCGCGGCCGCGCGGGGACGCCCGAGTCCGCGGAATGAGCCGGCGGGGAGCGCAGCGCGGACCCCGCTGGCCCTGCGGGGTCAGGCACCCGTCCTGCTTCCTGCTCACTCGGCTGCCTTCAGAGCCACGTCCAAGGCTTTCCGTCCTGGCCCCAGCGGGTAGAGGGCCTCCTGCGAAGAGTGGGGATGCCTGGTGTCCATTCTTCCACTTGGTTGTTTGGCCACGGTCTGTTTTTCTCTCAAGGAGCATTTCCTGCTCTAGCCTCAAACCCAGTTCGTCTTTCTGCGCCCTGAACTTGCACTTGTTAGCCACATCGGTGAGCCTCGCCCTGCCTCAGGCTGTGCATCGGCTCTCCCAGCAGCTCGACTTTCTGGGAAAACGGGCGCCAGGGCTCCCAGGAGCGGGAGCTCAGGGCAGAATGTTGTGCCCAGAGTTTGGGGTCCCCAATAACCCACCACTAAGGAGACTTTTCCGATGCAAAAGCAAAGAGTCTTTATTCAAACCCGGGTTTGGCTCTCAGCCTCTTTCTGGCGCAGCAGCCAGGCGAGAGAGCAAGCCGGGCGGGAACAATGAGTTTTATGGGGTAGGATAATTAGGGGGCTTGGGAAAGTGATGAGGGTTACAGAGATCGGTCACTTGAATTGGGGTCTTTCTGTGGTTAAGCCTGTGTCCCTGGAGCTTCATTGGTCCATTTGGGTGGGGGTCCCGGAAGTTAAGACATTGCTGGCACACCTATGGCCACTCCCAGAAAAGGGAGGGGGTTTAGGCAGGGGGCCCAGCCCTATAGGACAAGATGGAGGGGAGTTCATTTCCTTTCAAGACGAGGCCAGGGCTGTGCTGTGCTGCTCTGCTGGGCGGCAGGCGTCCAAGGTGGACCCAGCGCTGCCGGTCTTCCCTTTTGGTTGTATCATTATCCCCGAGGTCCAGAAAGCTACGAAGCTACCCTCTGCAAAGGGCTAACTGTCCTGCTACCCAAGTCCTCACCTCCTTCACCTGAGCTGCTAGATCACAAGGCAGCGATGACGTCTACATGACGACGACTTGCTCACAGTGTAAGACTTGCTCACAGTGTAAGGCTTGCGCTGCCTGTTACTCCACCCATTACGCCCCCTGCCTGCGCCCCCAGTCCCGGTCCTGTTTAACTGGAGCTGGGCTGGGAAGATTTGGCTGCTATGTAGGAAAAGTCAAGAAGTCAGTTTTGAAAAAAATAAAATAAAATATAAAATAATAAAATAAAATAATTCTTTATTGTTAAAAGTATCACATATGCCCCCCATTTACCTCCTCAGTCCACCGGCCCGCCTGAGGACTTCAGCACCCTATTGTCTGTGTCCATGGGTTATAAATGCATACACGGCCTTTGGTTGATTACCTAAGAATCAGGTGTTGGCTTAAAATGAAATTTGGCCAAGAAGTGACTTCTTCTGGCTCTTCAAAATCCTATAACGTATAGAGTGTTTTCCTTTCAAATGACCCTGTTCGGCCTTCAGGTCTGCCCTGAAGGTTTCAAGACAAACCTCTCTTCAGCCTGTATTGCTTCCCAAGAGGGCAAGTTGGCCGAATGTTTGTTGGCAGGAGCTGAGAAGACAGGGAGGAGGGTTCTTCCTGGGTCTGCAGGCTAGCTCCCACCTGTGCGACAGAGAAAAAGCAGGAGTCAGAGGCTGGCTCTCTGCTCAGTCTCTAGCTCCCCAGGGCCTTGGCTTTGATTCCGTTCTTCGTCCTTATCACCATTTTGGATGGAATAAGAAGTGTTTAAATAGTTTATTTAGAAAGTGTCATAGTGTAAACAAATAGTACCACTTTGATTTTCTTTTAACATAAGACTCGTGATGCAAAGCTTAAGCCACTCACAAGGATTGTGCCTCTCCAGAAAGTTGGGATTTCCTGTAAGGCAGGGTCTGCCTGAGACCCTGCTCTGTTGTCATTGGCTGCAGACAGCCGAAGAGGTCTGTTTTGTGGAAGAAAGAGGCCACGTGTTAACCTGCCACGATCAGGGAAGGCCTGCGTCACAGTCCTGCAGACTGAAAGTGGCGCGACCTGCAGGCGGGTTTCAGGTTGACCTGTAGGAGGGCCGACGCACGATGAAGACACTACACAAGAAAGGTGAATTTTTAAGGCCTGGGAGGCCGGGTGGAGTCTCTTGCCAGGAAAGGAATATCAGAGTCCGCTTTTATTCAGTTTGGTCACACATTTCCCTTTAGCAATGTATGCAGGCAAAGCAGATAGAATCAAAGGTCAGTAAAGCTCAGTAAAGCCCTTGCCGGTTTGGTTCCATGGATGGAGTGTCAGCCTGCGGACTCAAAGGTCCTAGGTTCGATCCTGGTCAGGGGCATGTACCTTGGTTGTGGGCACATACTCAGTGGGGAGTGTATGGGAGGCCACTGAAGGATGTGTCTCTCTCATCGATGTTTCTAACTTTCTATCCCTCTTCCTTCCTCTCTGTAAGAAATCAATAAAATATATTTTTAAAAAGGCCCAGTGAAGTTTAGTAAACAATGTAAAGATTGTTAGGTGAGAAAATCGACTGGAGCCATGGTAATCACAGCAGGAACAATCTATGCTGGGATTAAGGTCCATTGGCCTTCTAATGTATCTTTTGCATTTTCATGCTAATGCTGCTATGGGTGGTCTCTGGCATAAAAGACCTACCAAAGACCTAAAGTAATCACCAAGAGTGGTCTGAAATTAAAACTTTAACTAAAAGCAGTTACGGTGAGGCCCTAGCTGGTTTGGCTCAGTGGACAGAGCATTGGCCTGCTAACTGCAGGGTCCCAGGTTCGATTCCGATCTAGGGCACATACCTGGCTTGCAGGTTCAGTCCCCAGTTGGGGGCATGCAGGAGGCAGCCAATCAATGATTTTCTCTCATCAGTGATATTTCTATCTGTATCCCTCTCTCTTCCTCTCTGAAATCAATAAAGATATATTTAAAAAATAATCCTATATAATAAAAACTAATATGCAAATTGACTGAAACAGTAGAACAACCAGTTGCTAGGACGTGCAATGACCACCAGGGGGCAGATGCTCAATGCAGGAGCTGTCCCCTGGTGATCAGTGTGCTCTAACAGGGGAACCACCACTCAGCCAGGGTGAGTGGGCCTAAGCCAGCAGTCAGACATCCCTAGGGCTCTCAGACTAACAGAGGGCACAGGCTGGGGTGAGGGACACTACTGCATGAATTTCATGCACCAGGCCTCTAGTAATAAAATAAAAGCAATTATGGTGAGTAGTCACCTCCTAGGCCGATATCTTCCTGGACAAGGTCAACCTTTACCTTATTGTCTTTTGGAATTTATATAACATATCACTGACATAACCTATCATTGGAATGTCAAGGTAACTTGTAACTTCCCTTTTTTCCAGACCTCTCAGGGCACAACCAAATGCCTTAGGTGCCAGGACAGATACCACAAATCACTTCATTGTTGTTGTTATCTTGTTACTTGTTGACTGTTAATGATCCAATACTCACCTAAGTAAAAGAAGTGTGTCTATCACTTTATTTTTATCCAGTCCCAGAGGTTTCCCTGCTTTGCTTCTCCTGCCTCTCTAATCTATCACCAATGGATTTCATGTAACCTACTTGTGTCTCCTTTAATTGTAATGTATAAAACCAGGTGAAAAACTGCCATTCTCTGGTGCATTATCCCAATCCAATTGAGATTCTGCTTCCTGGCAATTGCTGACAGTTTAGCACAAATAAATTCACGAAAATCCTTTTCAGGTTTGAATGTTTTTACTTTAACAGTTTCTAAGATTCGTACCACCAGTTACTTTGTGCCAAATGACTAGCTCCCCTGAGCGTGAGAGGTGGGGAGAAGAGTGTTGGACACAGAGGGGCTCTTATGAGAATTAACTTGATGGCAAAGAACATACAGGTGTTAGCAGCAGCAGGAATGGCGCCAGGTGTTAGACCAGTGGGGTCATACCAGACCTGGGCTCAGCAACCTCGGTGCTTGAGTTCTGGCTAGGAAAGAATCAGAGCCAAGACACAGATGATAAGAGAACATTTATTCATAAAATCACAGAGGTAGAAGAACTCATTCATAGAAGAAATGGGTTTATGAAACATGTTATAGAGGCAAAGAAAGGGCCCTTGGAGCTTAGAAGTGAGGAAGGTCAAGATGACCAGCCAGGGGACATCGGAGGTGGGGTGGGGAGTGTAAGAATAAACAAGTCATCTTTACTGTCAAAGAAAAGTTTAGACAGCCGCCATTTTGGACTGCGTGAATTGGCAGCTGCCATGTTGGCCACATGGCTTGCAGCTCCCCTGGGGGCTGCTATTTTGAAACAGCAAAGGCCAACCCTTCCCTTTCAATTAGCCAATTGGGAAAGACTGTGTGCCTGAGTTCCAATCAAGAGCAAAAGACAGGAGAAATCAAGATGGCGGTTTAGGTAAATACTTAAACTGCTGCCTCGCACAAGTAATTTCCAAACTACAACTAAAAGACAGAACAGGCATCATCCAGAACCACAGGAAAGTTGGCTGAGTCAAAATTCTACAACTAGAAGTAAAGAGAGGAGCTCATGGAAACTCAGAGGAGCTGCAAAAAGCTGAGGTACAGAGACATGTGTGTGGAGAGGATGGGGCCAGCAGAGTGCCTGGCTGGCTTCCTCTAGCAGGAGGGAGAAAAATACTCCCGACTGCACTGAACGCCAGTTCTGGACGAGACTCATACGAGGGGAGTCTGGACTGCCATGAAAAGAGAGGAGTACATGGAAACGTAGGGGCACCGAGAAAAGGCAGAGGTCTAGAAGTGTGTAAATGTGAGTGCGCACACAGATGTCTGACTGCTGATTGTGCTGGTGGCTTTCTCTAGTTGGAGGGAGACAGGACCTCTCAACTGCACTGAAATCCACTTCTGACTGCACTGAACCTCAGTTTCGGGCGAGACCCTGGGGACCCAGACTCATACAGGTCCCTGGAGCACACAGAAACTCAGGGGAGCAGGAAAGGCAGAGAGGGCTGCAGCAATTACTGAGGGACACAGACCCAGGGGCCCCATAGGGCAGGGCTGACAGGAAGCCAACGCTGTCTCTGCTAAGTCCTGAGACTCCACCCCATCCAAGCTGAACAGAGAGGCTTTTGAAATTTTGCAAGTCTTGTATCATAAGGCTGACTCCAGTACAGAAGATCTCCTGGAGTAAACACAGCTGATCCTCACAATCAACTGGCTTGGAGTCCAATTCTCCCCAGTGATACCAACAACAATCAAGACTTAACTACAGTAAGGCTGTATACACAGTCCACAAAGGCTTGTACCAAGAGCATCTACCTCAGGTAACTGGAGAGGTGGAGCTACTGGCCCAGATAGGACATGTAGCACACAAAGCTACTCTACCAACTCAAGGAAGCAGTGAAATGCAGAGAAAAAGGAACAGATCACAAATGAAAAAAATGAAGGAAAACAAATGACGATACAGAGTTCAAAATCACAGTTATAAGGTTTTTCAAGAATTTCCTAGAAAAGATGGATAAATTTAGCAAGACCCAGGAGAAGATGAAAAAGGACCAACTAGAGATGAAAAAGAACCAATTAGAAATTAAACATACACTGACTGAAATAAAAAATATTATACAGAAACCTAACAGCAGACTAGAGGAAGGCAAGAATCAAGTCAAAGATTTGAAATACAAAGAAACAAAATACACTCCACTGGAAAAGAAAAAAGGAAAAAGAATAAAAAAATGTGAAGATAATGTAAGGAGCCTCTGGAACAACTTCAAGCGTACCAACATCAGAATTATGGGGGTTCCAGAAGAAGAGAGAGAGCAAGATACTGAAAACCTATTTGTAGAAATAATGACTGAAAACTTCCCCCACCTGGTGAAAGAAATAGACTTACAAATCCAGGAAGCACACAGAACCCCAAACAAAAGGAATCCAAAGAGGACCACACCAAGACACATAATTAAAATGCCAAGAGCAAAAGACAAAGACAGAATATTAAAAGCAGCAAGAGAAAAACAGTTAATTACCTAGCACCCATACGACTGTCAGCTGATTTCTCAACAGAAACGATGCAGGCCAGATGGGAGTGGCAAGAAATATTCAAAGTGATGAGTTGCAAGAACCTACAACCAAGATTACTGTACCCAGCAAAGCTATCATTCAGAATTGAAGAGCAGATAAAGAGTTTCACAGATAAGAAAAAGCTAAAGGAGTTCATCAACACCAAACTAGTATTATATGAAATGCTGAAAGGTACTCTTTAAGAAGAAGAAGAAGAAGAAGAAGAAGAAGAAGAAGAAGAAGAAGAAGGAGAAGGTAAAGATAAGAATTATGAACAACAAATACATATCTATCAACAAGTGAATCTAAAAAATCAAGTGAATAAAAAATCTGATGAATGGAATAAACTGGTGAATATAATAGAATCAGAGACATAGAAAGGGAGTGGACTGATTATTCTCAGGGGGAAAGAGGTGAGGAGGGTGCAGGGAGAGATTGAACAAAAATCATATACCTATGGATGAGGACAATGCAGGGGGAGGTAAGGGCAGAGGGAGTGGTGGGAGCCGGGTGGATGAGAGCTATGGGGGGAAAAAGAGAAATAAATGTAATAATCTGAACAATAAAGATTTATAAAATTAAAAAATAAAAGCAAAGGACAGGTCACATGCATAAGGGATTATAAAGCTGAACAGACTGCCTGTTTGGTGTGCAGCCACTTCCAGACCATGGAAGTAAATATGTTTGCCTTGCTGCCTGGCTCCCGAGTGTTTTGTATTCTACCAGAACTCCTGTGGGATTGGATAAAAAGTAAAATGATAGACACATGTTTCTTTTACACAAGTGGGTGCAGGGTAGTTAAAAGTCAATAACTGCCAAAACTGGTTTGGCTCAGTGGATAGAGCGTTGGCCTGTGGACTGAAAGGTCCCAGGTTCAATTCTGGTCAAGGGCATGTACCTTGGTTGCAGGCACATCTCCTGTGGGGAGTCTGCAGGAGGCAGCTGATCGATGTCTCTCTCTCTCATCGATGTTTCTAGCTCTCTATCCCTCTCTCTTCCTCTCCGTAAGAAATCAATAAAATATATTTTTAAAGAAGTCAATAATTAACATAACAATAACAATGAGTGGATTTGTTGTCTCCACAGAGTCAATGCCTGTCTTGGAGGGGTCTGGAAAACAGAAATGACCCTGACATTCCAGGTTTTCTTAGATGGAAGAAGACAATAGCCAGGCTCACTTAAGGTAAAGATTAATCTTTGTCAGGGAAGGTACTAGGCCTAGAACGTGACTGCCCGCCATGATCTGTGCTTTTAGTTGGAAAGTTTTAATTTCAGACCATCCTTTGTAGGCACTTCAGGTCTCTGAGTTTGTGAGGCCACCGGTCCAGCAGGCCTCCCCTGAGCTTGTCAGGTTTAGTATGTGGCCCCTTTTCATCCACAGACTCTCCACTGTGGGGCTTATGATCCTCAGCTGTGGTGAACAGAGTTGTGGGTGCCAAACCCAGCCCACAGGGGTTCCTAGAGGCGCTGGTACCTCCTCCCCAGGCAGGGCCATCAGCTTGCCACTGCAGACCACATTACCTACTCCCGCCATCCTGTCCTGGGCCCCGCTGCACTCCTGGGAGCTGAGTCCTGCTGGGAGCCAGTGCCTGCCAATGCTGGCAGCGATTTCTGCCTGTACCCTCTGTGGGGGTTGGCAGGCTGAGTCCCTGCTTCCCTCAGCCACTTCCTGCCAAGGCTATTCTCCTCCCTGGGGCCTGTTCCTGGCAGTGAGTCCTGCCTGAAACCACAGGCTGCACTCGGGGTGTCTTTGCCAGGCAATCTTGCCTCTGTCGCTGGCACTTGGCCCATTTTCCTGGAATCCTTCTGGGTGGTACCGTCCCTAGCAGGATTCTCCTGGGTCCTCCAGTGTGCCTCTCTTGCTGGTCTAGCACCTGAGCTATTTCCTGGATTTTCTCCCCTTAAACCCTGCTGGGCATTTGCAGGGCGCTTTACTGTTTGCAAAGCACTTTCAAATTTCATTTCATCAATTGCTTAGAAGCCCTTCAAAGGACAAGTGATACCCCAGAGACTGAGGGCCCTGGGGTGGGCAGATTTCCCGAATGGGTTGCTCTGCCTCTGCCTTTGTACCCTGGGGCAGAGACTGGGGGGAGGAAGCATCCTCAGGGTCTAGATGAGCAGGTGTGCGCCCAGCTGGCAGGGCCAGAGTCCTCTTGCTCTGGGAAGGGCAACAGAGGGTCAGGATGGCCTGGAGCCTGCTGTGGCTCCCTCCTTGCCCATCTGAAATGCTTATGGGCAGTTAGACCGACATGGGCAGAGCAAGGACAGTGTGTCAGGTATAGGTCACCAGGGTGGGAAGTGCTGATGCCCTGTAAGGGGCAACACTGGGGAAACAAGAGTCTTGTCATCCTCGGGGTAAACGTCCCTCCCAGAGCATATCACTGGTCGTGCAGTTTGGACTCCCTCGCTTTTCACATTGCTAGTCATACTTTTTAGTCGCCGCTTACCTTTTCTTCCTTGAAGATACCAACTAGGCTTCGGCTGTATTTCAGCTCCAGGCCCAGAAAAGCAGCGAAACCAAACAAGCGACACCATGGCTGCCTCAGGACCAGCTGCATCCCTGCCCTGGTGCAAACCAATCAATCCATGGAGACCTTGACCTTCGAAAGGACACACCTGGAAAGCTGCTGAATGTTCTATTGAGATATTCCCTTGGGACTTCTCCTAAAACCTCCACCCTTAAACCCTTAAGAGGGAGAACCCAGTGTGCTCTCCCTCCAGGGAGCATGCCTGCACCTTTCCTTCCCCCTCTCTGCTGTCCACCCCCCTCACCTTTACCTTCCTCACTTGTAAACTACAAGGGCCCTTTCTTTGCCTCTATAACTTGTTCCTAAGCTCATTTCTTCTATGAATTACTTATTTTACCACTTGATTTTCTAAATTAATGTTCTCTTATAGCTTGACTCTTGGCTCTGATCTCTTTCCTAGCCAGAACTCAAGTATCAAGGTTGCTGAACCCAGGTCCGCTCACATCCCACTTATCTAACACCTGGTGCTGTTCTTGCTGACCCCAACAGAGAGGCAAACTGAGGTTTGCAAGAACCGCACTAGCCATTCTTTCATGGTGGCTTACAGCAGTCTGCTGCCCAGGCCATGTTAACCAGGTTCTGAGTTTGCCTCTGCCCCGTCAGTGGGTCTGCCTGGCCTCAGGCTGAGGAGGGCTTTGCACTGTGGGAGTTATCCCCTTAAAAGGGTAGGGGTGCCCTTGTGCTGCCCTGGGCCTCCCCACAATGGCGATTTATGGACTCTGGGAACGTATTTCTGGGAGGTGGTCTGCCTTCCTCCCATCATCCCTGCTCCTACTCAGGGCCTGGGAGAATTTTTCCTGGGCACACTGATGTTCTTCTCTATCTAGGAGAGGGTAACAGTGTCCTGTGGTCTAAGATTAGCTGCCAAGAGGCCAAGCGGTGTGGCTCCATAGGTGCTGGTATCCTGGCTGGAAGGATGATGCCCACATCCAGAGGACCTTAGGAGGGAGATGGGAGCAGGGTGGTGGGTGACAGCTCAGGGAGGAAGAAGGGTTATCAGGTGCAGTTCTCTTCCTGAAGACACTTCCTTTCCATGCAGGTGGTGCTCTTCTTGGGCAGAATCCAGCACTTCCCCCACAAAAAGGTCACCCAAGGACCCACATTTCTGACCTCTGGTGGCTTCTCTTTTCCTGGTGAGGAAGCCTGAATCTGCTTTTGCTTGGCCGATTCCTGTCAGGGTCGTCCTCACTTTGTAGCTGCTGCAGTCCCACAGCCACTGGTTGTTCCTCAGCACCAGCTCTTCCTGGTGTGTGAGTGTGTGCGTGTGTGCATGTGTGTAGCTTTGGAGTACGCCTGCACTCCAGGGCTGTAGGATCCATGAGGTAGTTGGTTTCACTCTGGTCTTGCCAGTGTTTCTGTTTGTATGGAAAGCCAGAAACCTTTAAGCCAGAGGTGAAATGTTTAAGTTGGAGTTGTTGGGCAGGTCATTGTGGCGACAGGGAGGTGTGGGATGTGAACTGGCGCATGGGAACACCATGCTGTGGTCTTGGCACCATGGAGTCTTGGTTGCTCTGGATCTAAGGCCTCACTAGGAAGGTGAGAGCCAACCCTGGTACAGCTGGTGATTTCTCTGCTGCCTAATATGAGCCCTATTGCAGCTGGAAAGAGGGGTGTAATTAACACTCTGCCTTTCCAGGACCTGATGTCTGTGCACGGCCTTTACCATATGCTTTACATATATACACGTACGTATGTTCTGGGAACCAATTTCAGCATGTCATCATTAGAAGAGTTTTATCAAAAGGTTGATGAAACTTGGGTGTTCAACAAGGGCTGAGTCACATATGTAATCACATATGTTGGAATGGCTAAATCTGAATAGGATTATTGTTTACTGCCAGACAGCTCAGGGCATCTTAATCTACATGTTATTGGCACCTGTTGACCCAACACCTTAACAGCTATAGGCTAGGTGCCAATCTGACATGCTTCTGTAAATCCTACCCTTTGAAACCCTATCCTTTGAAGTATATGTCTCCACCTTGCCTTAGAACAATTTGTGTTAATAAAATGCATGGGGTCCTGAGACAAGAAGGAAGAAGAACTAAGAACTTGGATTCTTTAGCTCCTTTAGCTAATGTTCCTCTGAGCCCCAATGCCTTTAAAAATTATCTTCTGTCTTTGGACTCCTACTTAATCTATGCACAGCCTTCCTCCAGATTGCTGAACCCATTGTAATGCTGGGACAACAACCCCGGCTTGTATGTATACAGTATGTATATATACAGTGTATACATACATGAGTATATATTTAAATATATTTATATTTATATTACATTTTTATATTATATACATACATGTGTATATATTTACATACATACACACATATGTGTCTAGCATAAATATCACACACATCTATCATCCTCCTATTCCTTTTCCTATATATCTCCTGTTAGTGTAAAAACATTCAAGCCTGTAAAGAATTTTTATGAGTTTATTTGAGCCAAAGTATTCGCAATTGCTGGGAAGTAGTATCTCAATGGATTGGGATAGTGCTTCAGAAGATGGGGGGATACTTAGATGGGTGTAGGATAGTTAACAGTCAACAAGTAACATGATACAAATAACAATGAAGGAATCTGTGAATCTGTCCAGGGGCTCAGGCACAGTAGGTTGTGCCCCAAGGGGTTTGGAAAAAGGGAAGTTACAAATTACCGAGACATTTCAAGGATTTGTTTTTACTCAGTTAAGGTAAAGGTTGAACTTGTCAGTGAAGATACTGGCCTAGGATATAACTACTCACCATAACTGCTTTTAGTTAAAGTTAATTTCAGACCATTCTTTGTGGTTATTTTAGGTCTCTGAGTTTGCAAGACCGCCATATACTTTCCCTGAGCTTGTCAAGTCAGCATGAGGCCCCTTTCATCCACACTCCCTATTTATCCATCTTAAAAACTAAGAGGTAATATGATACCTCCAGGTCCAATCAAACACCTAAGGTTTATTTCAACCTCTTCCCTTTCTTTTTCTTTCTTTTTCTTTTTTTGACAGATAAACAGTTTTTTTAATTCATCGTCCTCCTCCTCCTCCTTTTCTTCCTCCTCCTCCTCTTCTTCATCTTCTTCTTCCACCTTTTTCCGGGCAACTTTAGCGGGACCCTTTGCGCCATCAAACTTGCCTTTAGACTTATAGTCGGCGACATCCTTCTCATACTTCTCCTTCAGTTTTGCAGCTTTATTGTTGTAAGGCTGCTTTTCACTGTCACTTAAGTTATTCCACATCTCGCCCAGCTTCTTTGCCACATCGCCAATAGAAATTCCAGGGTTTGTGGGTTTGATCTTGGGGCGGAATTCCGAGCAGAAAAGGAAAAATCCAGACGGTGGCCTTTTGGGGGCATTTGGGTCCTTCTTCTTCTTGCCTCCCTTGGCTGGTCCATAATCCTTCATTTCCCGATTATAGCGTACTTTATCTGCCTTTGCCATCTCATCAAATTTAGATTTCTCTTTTGCCGACGTTGTCTTTCACTTTTCAGAGCACTTCTTAGAAAATTCTGCAAACTTGACTGGAACTTCTGGGTTTTTCTTCTTATGTTCCTCTCTGCATGTCTGCACAAAGAAGGCATAAGCAGACATCTTGCCCTTTGGCTTCTTGGGATCACCTTTAGCCATCCTGACTGTATTGTTCGCTAGTCTAGGCAGCGCAGGGCACGACGCCCCTTTCTTTTTCTTAAAAATAAAAAAATAAAAAAGGAGAAACCAAGGTGGGTAAGCATCTGAAATTGCTGCCTTGCTCAAACACTTCAAAACTACAAATGAAAGACAAAACAGACATTATCCAGAACCACAGGAAGACTGGGTGAGTGGAAATTCTACAACTTGAAGGAATGAGAAAAGCACATTGAGACTCACAGGAGCTGTGGAAGTAAAGTGCAGAGGTACCGAAGCACGTGCGGAAAGGGCTGGCAACTGAATACACAGCTGGCTTTATCAAGCAGGAGGGAGACATGCTCCCAACTGCTCTGCATTCCAGTTCCAGGTGAAACTCTGGGGAGCCAGACTCATATGGGGAGAAACTAGACTGTCTGGCAGTGGGTGAAACTCGAGGGCTGCTTTCTCTCAGAGGTGCTTGCAGCGATGACTGAGAAACACTGAGACCCAGGGGCCTCTTAGGGCAGGACTGTGGATCAGCCATTGCTGTTTGCTCTGCCCTGTGGATTCCCTGATATCCCGCCCCACCCAAGCTGAGTGCAGAGGCTTTTGCATATGAATCTCTTGGCCCTTTGCAATCTAAACTTATCTAACAAACTCAGCTGGGTCAGAGAAACATGGAACATCCAAAAGAAGGCCCAAGGCAGTTGGCCTGATTCACAGCTGGGCCTGATTGGGGCACCTCCAAAACCCAAACAAAGAAGAATCTGCAGATCCCTGCATAGCACCTGCTGGGTACCCTCAGGCAGAGGCTAACGTCCTTGGAGATGCAAGAGCCAATGTACCCATCCAGATTATAACTCCTCAGATCAATAAGAAACACACTCGGGGCAGACTCAGGGAGCACTAAAGCCACACTCAAGCAAGTCTTGCCTCATAAGGGGTCTCCAGCACAGAAGTTGTTGCATGGTAGACACAGCTGATCCTCATAGCCAATTGGCCTGGGGGCAATTCCTCCCAGTGATACCAACAACAATGAAGGGTTAAATACAACAAGACTGTGCACACAGCCCACAAAGGGGTACAGCAAAAGTGTCCACCTCAGGTAACTGGGGAGGCTGAGCCACACCGGGCCTTATAGGACACCTAGCACAAAGAGTCACTCTATCAACTCAGGGAAACAGCCAAAATGTGGAGACAAAGTAACAGATCAAAAATGACAGAAATAGAGGAAACCAAATGACTAGATATAGACTTCAAAACCACGGTTGTAAGGTTTTTCAAGAATTTTCCAAAAAAGATCTATAAATTTAGTGAGACCCTCAAGGATATGAAAAAGGACCAACTAGAAAGTAAGCATACACTGACTGAAATTAAAAATAACACACAGAGATCCAACAGCAGACTAGAGAATTGCAAAGCTTTGAAATACAAAGAAGCAAAAACATCCAACTGGAAAAGCAAAAAGCAAAAAGAATCTAAAAATCTGAAGATACTGTAAGAAGCCTCTGGGACAACCTCAAGCATACCAACATCTGAATTATGAGGTGCCAGAAGAGAGAGAGTAAGATACTGAAAACCTGTTTAGAAATAATGACCAAAAACTTCCCCCACCTGGTGAAAAAAAATAGACTTACAAGTCCAGGAAGTAAGGAGAACCTAGAACAGATGGAATCCAAAGAGGACCACACGAGACACATCATAATTAAAATGCTAAGAGCAAAAGACAAAGAGAGAATATTAAAAGCAGCAAGAGAAAAACTGTTAGTTACCTACAAGGAAGCTCGCATAGGATTGTCAGCTGAATTCTCAACAGAAACTATGCAGGCCAGATGGAAGTGGCAAGAAATATTCAAAGTGGAGAGAATCCAAGATGGCGGCATAGGTAAACACCGACACTGCTGCCTCGCACAACGATTTCAAAACTACAACTAAAAGACAGAATGGACATCATCCAGAACCACAGGAAAGCTGGCTGAGTGGAAGTTCTACAGCTAGAAGGAAAGAGAGGGGCTCACGGAGACCCAGAGGAGCTGTAAAAAGCTGAGGTACGAAGACGCGCACACGGAGAGAGCGGGTGCCGGAGTACTTGGCTGGCTTTCTCTGGCGGGAGGGAAACGGAGACACCCAACACCATTGAACCCCTTCTCTTACGACACTACACCCCAGATCCAGCAGAAACTCATACAGGGTGAGTTTGGACTGTGAAAAGGGAGAGGTGCACGGAAATTTAGGGGAGTCGCAAAAGATCAGAGGGCTGGTGGCGGCGCGCATGGCACTGCGAGAAGGACAGACTGCTGATTGTGCCTCTGACTTTCTCGAATGGGTGGGAGACAGACCCTGCCAACTGTGCCACTTCTGACTCCACTAAGCCCCTGTTTCGGGCGAAACCCTGGAGACCTAGACTCGTGTGGTCCTGGAGTGCAGGGAAACCAGAAAAGCAGCAGTCTAGAAGCACTGTGGGGTGCGCACAAGGACCGCTCCAGGGATTACCCAGTCACGTGAGACTCAGGGGCCATTGAGGGCGTGGCCGACTGGAAGGCAAAGCGGTCCCTTAAGCCCTGAGACTCCACCCATCCCAAGCTCAACAGAGGCTTCGGTGGCTTTGCAAGTCTGGCATTATAAGGCTGAATCTAACACAGAAGTTTCCCCGACATAGTGAAAATGCCGAGACAAGGGAAGGGACCACAAACAAAACAAATAGAGGAAAAAAAAAACTACTGGATATAGAGTTCAAAACCACACTTATAAGGTTTTTCAAGAATATGCTAGAAAAGATGGATCAATTTATCAAGTCCCAAGAGGAGATGAAAAAGGACCAACTAGAGATGCAAAAGAACCAACTAGAGATGGTAAAGGTCCAACTAAAGATGAAAAAGGACCAACTAGAAATTAAACATTCACTGACTGAAATAAAAAATATTATACAGAGTCCTAACAGCAGAGTAGAGAAAGGCAAGAATCAAGTCAAAAATTTGAAATATAAAGAAGCAGAAAACACTCAACTGGAAAAGCAAGAAGAGAAAAGAATCCAAAAATGTGAAGATAATGTAAGGAGACTCTGAGACAGCTTCAAACGCACCAACATCAGAATTGTGGGAGTGCCAGAAGAGAGAGAGCAAGATACTGAAAACCTATATAAAGAAATAATGACTGAAAACTTCCCACATCTGGTGAAAGAAATAGACTTACACGTCCAGGAAGCACACAGAACCCCATATAAAAGGAATCCAAAGAGGACCACACCCAGACACATCATAATTAAAATACCAAGAGCAAAAGACAAAGAGAGAATATTAAAAGCAGCAAGAGAAAAACAGTTCATTACCTACAAGGGAGCACCCATATGACTGTCAGCTGATTTCTCAACAGAAACAATGCAGGCCAGATGGGAGTGGCAAGAAATATTCAACGTGATGAATAGCAAGAACCTACAACCAAGAATAATCTATCCAGCAAAGCTATCATTCAGAATTGAAGGGCAGATAAAGAGCTTCACAGATAAGAAAAAGCTAAAGGAGTTCATCAACTCCAAACCAGTATTATATGAAATGCTGAAAGGTACTCTTTACGAAGAGGAAGAAGAAAAAGATTAAAGTCAAAAAATTATGAACAACAAATACGTATCTATCAACAAGTGAATCTAAAAATTAAGTGAATTAAAAATTTGATCAACAGAATAAACTGGTGAATATACTAGAATCAGGAGCATTGAAAGGGAGTGGACTGATAATTCTCAGGGGGAAAGGGGTGAGGGGTATACAGGGAGAGATTGGACAAAAATCATACACCTATGGATGAGGTCAACGGTAGGGAGGGAAGGGTGGGAGCTGGGTGGAGGGGTGCTATGGAGGGGAAAAAAGAAAAACAAATGTAATAATCTGAATAATAAAGATTTAATTAAAATAAAAAAAATTAAAAAAGAGAAATATTCAAAGTGATGAATAGCAAGAACCTACAACCAAGATTACTCTACCCAGCAAAGCTATCATTCAGAATTGAAGGTCAGATAAAGAGCTTCGCAGATAAGAAAAAGCTAAAGGAGTTCATCAACACTAAACCAATATTATACGAAATGCTGAAATGTACTCTTTAAGAAGAGGAAGAAGAAAAAGTTAAATATATAAATTATGAATACCAAATACAAATCTATCAACAAGTGAATCCAAAAATTAAGTGAATAAAAAATCTGATGAACAAAATAAACTGGTGAATATAATAGAATCAGGGGCATAGAAGGGAGTGGACTGACAATTCTTGGGGGTAAAGGGGGTGGGGGTGTGGGAAGAGACTGGACAAAAATCATACATCTTGGATGAGTACAATGGGGATGGGCTAAGGGCAGCGGCTGGGGTGGGAACCAGATGGAAGGAACTATGGAGAAAAAAAAGAGAAACAATGCAATAATCTGAGCAATAAAATTAAAAAAAGAATAACCCCTGTGTCACCTGGCTCACACCCACGCCAACACTGGGAATTAGCATTCCTTTCCATCTTTGCTCTATCAGGAGGTGAGCCAAGTGAAAATGGTGTCACATTTCTGTATTGTTAGAAATTCTGGGGTTACTGGTAAAGGTGAACTTTCCTTTTGTATGTCCAGCTGGACTTGTGATGCTGTTTTCTGGAGAGATGGTCTCTGTGCTGCAGGGGGGCCTTAACATTTCCGTCCTCTTCTACTGTCCCATACGTCACACAGAGGCCCCAGATCAGGGAGAGAGAGGACTCTCATGCTTATGCCATATGAGGAAAGGGCAATGAAAAATGGCCACAAGAGGAGAAAAGAGGAACTTGCTCTCATCATACACAGTGAAGAATGGGAAGTTGTGCTAGAGGCAGAAAACTGTTAATTAAAAGAGGTCTCCTATGAGAAATGGACAAGGACATAATTCACACACCATAGAGACGAGGGACAGGAACAGAGACACAGACAGAGCAGGAGAGTGGCTGACAATGAGGCAACAGAAGTGAGGAAGTGTCTTTAACCCAGAAGTTCTGAGCAGCACAGTCTGTAGCTGTGTCATTTATTAGCCCTGTGATTTGGGACAGTTTGGCTCATTCTGCTAAGCCCTAGCTTCCTATTCTATAAAATGAGATAACTAACAGGAAAAGAGAAACCAAAATGGTGGCATAAGTGAACACCTACACTGCTGCCTAGCACAACAATTTCAAAACTACAGTTAAAAGACAGAACAGACATCATCCAGAACCACAGGAAAGTTGCTGAATGGAAATTCTACCACTAGAAAGAAAGAGAGGGGCTCATGGAGACTCAGAGGAGCTGCAAAAAGCTGAGGTACAGAGACACGTGAGTGGATAGGATAGGCGGCGGAGTGCCTGGCTGGCTTCCTTTAGTGGGAGGGTGACAGAAATTCCCAACTGCACTGAACCTCATTTCCAAGTGCACTGAGCCCCAATTCTGGGTGAGACTCATAGGTGAGGAGTCTGGACTGTCATGAAAAGGGAGGAGTGCACAGAAACTCAGGAAAATCGCGAAAGGCAGAGGTCTGGAAGAGCACGAGCATGAGGACTCACACAGTGGGTTGATGCTGATTATGCCACTGAATTTCTCTAGCAGAAGGAAGAGAGAACCTCCCAACTGTGCTGAAATCCAGCTCCAATTTCACTGAACCCCAGTTTTGGGTGAGACCCTGGTGACCCACACTCATTTGGGTTCCTGGAGTGCACAGAAACTCGGGAACTTCAAAAGGCAGAGGTCTGGAGGTGTGCAAGTGCGAGTGAGCAGACAGGGCTGCAGAGATTACTGAGTGGTGCTGAGCCCCAGGGGCTGTGTAGGACAGGGCTGAGGGGAAGTCAAGGGTGTCTGCTCAGCCCTTAGACTCTGCCCCATCCAAGCTGAACACAGAGCTTTTGCAATTTTTCAAGTCTTCTGTCATAAGGCTGACTCCAGCAGAGAAGTTCTCCTGGCATAGACACAGCTGATCCTCACAACCAAGTTGCTTGGAGGTCAATTCCCCCCAGTGATAGCAACAACAATCAAGACTTAACAACAACAAAGCTGTACACACAGTCCACAAAGAGGTGCACCAAGAGAGTCTGCCTCAGGTAATTGGGGAGGCAGAGCAACTGGGCCATATAGGACATCTAGCACACAAAGCTACTCTATCAACTCAGGGAAGCAGCGAACAAAGACAAAGAAACAGATCACAAATGAAAGAAATGAAGGAAAACAAACAACTGGATATAGAGTTCAATATCTATAAGGTTTTACAAGAATTTCCTAGAAAAGATGGATAAATTTAGCAAGACCCAACAGGAGATGAAAAAGGACCACCTAGAGATAAAAAAGGACCAAATATAAATTAAACATACATTGTCTGAAATGAAAAATATTATACAGAGACCTAACAGTAGACTAGATGTACACAAGAATCAAGTCAAAGATTTGAAATACAAAAAAGCAGAAAACACTCAAGTGGAAAGGCAAAAAGAATCCAAAAATTTGAAGATAGTGTAAGGAGCCTCTAGAACAACCTCAAGCATACCAACATCAGAATTATGGGAGTGCCAGATGAGAAAGAGCAAGATACTAAAAATCTATTTGAAGAAATAATGACTGAAAACTTCTCCCACCTGGTGAAAGTAGACTTACAAGTCCAGGAAGCACACAGAACCCCAAACAAAAATAATCCAAAGAGGACTGTCAGCTGATTTCTCAACAGAAACTATGCAGGCCTAGAAGGGAGTGGCAACAAATATTCAATGTGATGAATAGTAAGAACTTATAACCAAGAATATTCTACCCAGCAAAGCTATCACTCAGAATTGAAGGTCACATAAAGAGCTTCACAGATAAGAAAAAGCTAAAGGAGTTCATCAACACCAAACCAGTATTATATGAAATGCTGAAAGGCACTCTTTAAAAAGAGGAAGAAGGAAACAATGTGTAGGCTCCTTTATCTGAAGGACCTCAGAGAACCCCCTTGAAACTCCCTAGCTTTGGTCAAGGGCCACTTCCAAGAAATAAAAATCCTGGATAAAGAGAAAAAAAATGGCGGTGGAATAGATGGATGTGTCTGGAGCCTTGTCACTGAGCAGACAGAGAGAACAGCTGAGGGTAGCACTGGGAGTGTTTGTTGGCAAGTTAAGGTACAGTTATCTTCTAGGACAAAGTGGGGGAAAGCTGGACGGGGCTCCCCTGACTCGGCAGCCCCATTGCCAGGTTTTTTTTTTCTCCCAGAGCCACCAGCACAAATGTGGAGACCACGTCATCTTGAAGGGGAAAGTGGATATTTACGGGAGCCTGAAAAGCTACAGCTGCGACAGCCACCGAACAGCTGGGGGACCCAGAACACCCCTCCCCAATCAGCACAAATGCTTAGATTCAGAGGAGCTCCACACATCACACGGAAATGTTAGATTTCTCCTGGGATAAGGTGAGGTCTCTGATCCTGCACAACAGAAAGACGTGTACACTGTGGGAACTAGACTGGGGGAAACCTGCACCTAGAGAAATCCGTGGATGTTGGACAGGGCATAATCCCTGAATGTGGAAGGGGGACCTCAGATCTGTTAACAGAGGGGAGCTCTAGAAAGCACTCCATTTTGATGTAAGGCACAAAGACAGCCTGGGAGTTATTAAACTATCCCAGCTGCTTGAACAGGAGCGGGAAGGAGGAGTGCACAGACTGCACTCTTTCCTCTTCAGACCCTGGCTTCTGATTGCTAAGCCCAATACATAGGATCACCCAGTTGAGGACATCCTGAGAAACTACAAGGGAAAGTTGTTTTTCTGGAACCTGGGGATCAGAGTGCAGAATAACCATCAGAAAACCAGCTCTGGGGCAACCCACTCCCACAAATTGGTATTGAGTGCCACAGAGAAAGCAGGATCTAAGCACAGGTTAGAGAGGACCTAGAGTCTCAGAGGTCAACTCTGAAACACAGCCGCCCAGGGGATGACTCACAAATTGACTTATGCATAATCACAACAGAATAAACAGATTAAGACACACCAGCAGCTTAAAAATTAGGACTGGCTTACAACACTGACCAGCAGTGGAACGCAGGGAACTGCAATACCATCCTGACTGAGAAACAGACATGCCAAACAGAACAATAGAGGAATTGAATGACCTCCACTACTGAACACTCTATTCTTTTATTTTTAATTTTTTTTCTCATCTTTTAATTTAAAAAACTAATTTTTTCTTTTTTCCTCAATGGATTTTACCTTTTTAATTATTACATTTTTATTTTCAACAAGTATTATTACTATTGCTACTTTACATTTTTGAAAAAATAAGTGTCATTTTATTTTCTCTCTATTTTACTTTGGGTTTAGAGTTCTACATTCTATTTTCATCTTTCCTTTAGCATTATTTTACTCTATATCAACTCTACCTTTAGGCTAACTTTTCTCATTTTGTTGTTTTGTTTCTCTTACCCTTTTCCTACTTTTCCCGGTTAAAATTTCACCCCACTTATATATCTAATTTTGAATTCTCTACTCAAAGTTCATAAACACCTCTCTCTTCTCTGTCTTTACTATCCAAAAAAATTGTTTTTCTTTATGTCCTTTTGTTATTGTTTTTTGAACATTGAGTATATCGATTTTTTATACT
>JAAGEH010000135.1:11835806-11862846 GCA_011751065.1 Lasiurus cinereus | reverse complement strand
AAGTTGTAGTTTTGAAATTGTTGTGCAAGGCAGCTTTTTAGGTGTTCACTTACACCGCCATCTTGGTTTCTCTGCATCCTAGGTTTTAAGGCCCATCTCAGTAGCCCTTCTACTCATTACAGCCCACAGTACCTTCTGCCTCACACAGACCAGTTAATGAACAGATAATGATTCAAGACAGACACTCCTTATATAATTCCTCTGAAATTTTGCAATGCTTAATAAATCATGGCAATACATTTCTTTGCATAAATTCAGTAAGACCAGTTTCCAATAGTGGTTTGATTGACTGGAAACTTTGACTGGAGTATCATATTTTCAAGAATCATTTCTGAACTCTGAAGACTTGAAGCCAATAAGAGTGCCAACATCTTGGTGAGAACCTACTGGAGGAATTAAGACTGAGTCCAGTCCCACTTCTCAGTAGCAAACTGGCTAGTCTTACACACAAATGAACAGCAGAGTGAACTCATAATTCCTTAATCGAATCTGAAGTCACTTACCTCTAGAGTCCCACATTTATATACTAATTAGTTCACGTTTTTTACTTCTACCAGATATTTACCCAGTTTAAACAGTCCACCTGATACCTGATTCCTGATCAATTTACCTGAGGAATATATAGCTTCCCAGGAGGTGATCAAGTTCCCCCTCCCACTCACTTGTAATGGGCCAAACTGATAGGACCCCTACCTTACAGATTCTGTGGACAGATCCAGAAGTGTCCATCCACTCTCTCCAGATCCAGCTGAGTCCTGGACTGATGTCTGGGAGGGCCTGGGATATCCTGTTTCAGTTCTGCTAAATCAGCAGATTGGTACCTCCCAGAGGTCTATCCAGCTTTCCTGGGCCCCAAACCCAGTCCACTCACGAGAGGATAAAAAGCCATGTATGGGTTGGTTTTCCCGGAATCTCAAAGAACCAAAAATGATACAGAAAACTGAAACAATCAAACCATGCTCAGAGAGTTTGGAGTTACATTTATTTCACTCGGGTTCAAAGGAAAATGTTTCTGAAATTCTTGGCCCCAACATGCAGAAATTTTCTCTATTTGTATGTTTTTACCTTCGTTGTCTCCCAAATATGGGATGTTTCCCACCCCTTAGCAAGTTCTTAAAGGGCCCCTATATGCTGAGGCCTTGATACCTCAACCAAAGGCCTGGCCCGGTGCCAGCACTGATAATTTTGTCCAGGGAAGGTTTAATGGCCTCTCTGAAGTGAGAATAGTCTCATTTTTCCTTATTATTTAAGCAAGTAAACATTTACAGAGGCCAATAGCAAGGTTAAAATTTCAAATAGCAGTTTTTATATAAGATGGATGCTTCACTGTGAATCTATAACTATTTCAAACTATATTACAAAGCTGAAATAATCACACAATACGGCACTGGCAAAAAACAGACACATAGATCAATGGAACAGAACACACAGAATGAAATAAATTCACACATTCGGTTAACTAATATTTGACAAGGGAACCAAGGATAATTACAGTGGTACCTCGAGATACGAGTGCCCTAACATACGAGATTTTGGAGATATGAGCCGTCGAGCGAGCGATTTTTGTTTTGAAATACGAGCAACAGTTGAGATAGGAGTAATCGCGAGGTTCGGCCGGCTACACACGACCAACCAGTTTATCGCGATTCGAGCATCTCATAGTTATCTCATAGTTTCCCACGCTTCAAGGGTACAGAACTAATTAAACTCAGATCTCGAGGTATCACTGTATTGGGGAAAGGATTGTCTCTTAAATAAATGTTGTTCATAAAACTGTATAACCACAGAAGAATGAAAATAGACTCCTAACTTACACCACTCAAAAAAAAAAAAAAGACCTGAAAATAGTTTAAAAACCTAAACATCAAACCTGAAAGAATAAAACTTATAAAAGAAAACATAAGAAATAAGCTCCTTGACATTGGGTCTGCCAATGATATTTAAGATATGACATCAAAAGTACAAACAACAAAAGCAAAATCAATAAGGGGGAATTATGTTAAATGAAAGGGCTTTGCATTGGAAAAGAAATGATCAACATAATAAATAAGAAACCTATGGAATTAGAGAAAATATTTGCAAAACAGATACCTGATAAGGTGTTCATATTCAAAATATATAAGGAACTCATACAATGCAAGAGCAAAACATCCACACAACCTAATTAAAAATGGTCTGAGGATCTGGATAAACAGCTTTCTATTTAAAAAAAATGTTTTTATTGATTTTTGAGAGAGAGGAAGGGAAAAGGAGAGACAGAGAAACATTGATTGGCCAGCTGCCCCCACCCTCCACATCCTTTCCTCCCCTTCCCTACTCCTCAGGGATCCAGCTCTGACCTCTAGGTGCATGGGATGATGCTCAAACAGTTGAGCCACACTGGCCAGACTAGACTGTTTTTTATTTTTATTTTTAATTTTTAAAAATTATTTTATTAATGTATTACAGGTATACATATCTTGCCATTGCCCCCCCCCACTCCCAACACACATCCCCTGCATACTAGACTGCTTTTTAAAAAAGACATATAGTCCTTGCTGATTTTGCTCAGTGGATAGTGCCTCAGTCTATGGTAGAGGGTCCTGGGTTTGATTCTGGTCAAGGGCACAGGATCCATCCCCAGTAGGAGGTGTGCAGGAGGCAGCCTATAAATGATTCTCTCTCATCATTGATGTTTCTAACTCTCTGTCTCCCCTTTTCTCTGAAATAAAAAATAATAAAAAATAAAAAAGATATAAAAAAGACACAAATGGAAACTATGAGAAGCTCCAGTCTCGGTAAACTGGTGGGTTGTGTGCAGCCGGCCGATCAGCAAGATTACTCCTATCTCAACTGTTGCTCGTATTTCAAAGCAAAAATCGCTCGCTCGACGGCTCGTATCTCAAAAAATCTCGCATGTTAGGGCACTCGTATCTTGAGATACCACTGTATTTTGATAGAGACATGTTGAATACAAAGGGCTAAAATAAATTGGTAAACATTAATGAGTATTCATTGTGGGCTGCAATGCTTGCTATATTGTGCACTTAAAATTTTGTTAGAAAGGTAGATATTAAGTTATTTTTTTTTATTTCCACAACCTTCCACCCCTGCCCAATTAGAGAAAATCCATTTTACCTTCAAAAATTTTAGTGGGTTAAAAATAAAGTGATGAAGTAAGATATACCTGCTAACACTAACAAAAGAAAGCTGAAGTAGCTATATATATATTCTATATAATAAAAGGCTAATATGCAAATTGTTCCCTCAAATTGGAACTCAATGACCAGGAGCTCAACCAGTCATTATGATGTGCACTGTGGCTGCCAACTGGCCGGATACAGGCTCAATTGGTCCCCCCTAACCTTCTGTGGCCCCTGCCCCTGGCCAGCTCAGCCCCTGATCAGCCAGCCCTTCCCCCAAATGGGTGGGGCCAGCTTGCCAACCATCCACAGCTCCTCCCCTCAGTTGGCTAGCCACTCCCCTCCCATAGGCTTTGATCACTGGCCAGCTGAGGAACCCCACCTGGGCACCAGGCCTCTAGTATCCTATATAATAAAGAGGTATATGCAAATTGACCATCATGCCCTCACAAGATGGCTGCCTATGACCATGTCGGCAGGGTGGTTAGTGAGTGATGACCAAATAACTGAACAGCAGGCTGCATGGGGAGACCAGACTGGTTGGGGGGGGCAATTGAGGGTGACGAGGCCAGCAGGGGGGACAGTTGGGGGCAACCAGCTGGCAGGAGGGGGATGTTAGGGGAGACCAGGTTGGCAGGTGGGGTAGTTAGGGGTGGACAGGCTGGCAGAAGATGCTGGTTTGGCAGAGAGGGGAAGTTCAGGGCAACTAGGCTGGCAGGAAGGGCAATAAGAGGTGACCAGGCTGGCAGGAGGGTGCAGTTGGAGATGACCAGGCCAGCAGGTGAAGCAGTTAAGAGCAAGCAGGCAAGCAGGCAGGTGAGTGATTAGGAGTCAGCAGTCCAGGATTGTGAGGGATGTCCAACTCCTGGTTGAGGCCTGATCCCTGGAGGGGTGCCGGATTGGAGAGGGTACAGGATGAGTTGAGGGGACGCCCCTTCCCATACACAAATTTCATGTACTGGGCTGCTATTATATATCTATATTTTAAAATGTGTTTTTATTGATTTCAGAGAGAAAGGGAGAGAAACATAGAAACATCAATGATGAGAAATAATCGTAGATCGGCTGCCTCCTGCATACCCCCTTTTGGGGATCGAGCCTGCATGTGCCCTTGACTGGAATTGAACCTGGGACCTTTCAGTCTGCAGGTCGGTGCTCTATCCACTGAGCCAAACCAGCTAGAGCTGAAATAGCTATATTAATTTGAAACAAAGCATGCTTCAGAATAAGAAAAATTACTTGAGATAAATAGATGGATTATATAATAAAGTGATCAATTCTCCAAGAAGACACAACAATTGAAATGTGTATACCCCTAACAACAGAAGGTCAAAATATGAGAGCCAAAACTGCAAAGAACTGCATGAAAAAGAGACAAACTCACTCTTATACTTGGAGGCATTATTACTGTTCTTTCAGTAACTGAGTTTCTTTGAATAAATTTCCAAAAGCGGAATTGCTAGGTTCTTCTTTGTCTTTTGTTATAGCCTATGTTTTAAAGTATACCTTTGTCTGGTATAAATGTTGATAGCCCATCTTTTTTTTTTTCCCATAATGAATATATTTTTCCATCCCTTTACTTTTAGTCTGTTTATGTCTTTTGATCTGAAGTGAGTCTTTTGTAGACAGCATATGTAAGGGTCATGTTTTGTTATCCATTCAGTCAATTGTAACATTTAATCAATTTGCTTATAAAGCCATTATAGATATGTATTTATTTATACTTAATTATTGTTATATATATATTTAAAAATATTTTTATTGATTTCAAAGAAAGGAAGGGAGGAGAGAGAGAGAGAAATATCAATGATGAGAAAGAATCATTGATCAGTTGCCTCCTGCACATCCCACACTGGGGATGAATCCCACAATCCGGGCATGTGCCCTAACCAGGAAGTGAACCGTGACCTCCTAGTTCATAGGTTCATGCTCAACCACTGAGCCCTCTGGCTGGACTGTTATTGATATTTTTAATCTTCCTCCTCTTCCTCCTCTTTCTTCTTCTCCTCCTCTCTCTCCTTTTCCTTTTCCTCCCTCTCCTCCTCATTTTTTTCTCCTCCTCCTGTTCCTCCTCTTCCTCTTACTCCTTCTTCTGGAAGACCCTTTAACATTTCTTATAATAATGGTTTGGTGGTGATGACCACCGTTAGCTTTTTTGTCTGGGAAGCTTTTTATATTTCCTATTTTAAATGATAGCTTTGTTAGGTAGAGTAATTTTGGTTATAGGTCCTTGCTTTTCATCACTTTGAACTTTTGTGCTAGTTCCTTCTGGCCTGCAAAGTTTCTGTTGAGAAATCAGCTGAGAGTTTTATGGAAGTTCTCTTACAGGTAACTAACTGCTTTTCTCTTGATGCTTTTACGCTTCTCTGTTTGTCTTTGATCTTTGGCATTTTAATTATGGTGTGTCTTGGTGTGAGCCTCTTTAAATTCTTGTTTGGTATTGCACTTACTGGACTTGTACATTTTTCATAATTATTTTTTCAAATGTTTTAAATCTCTTGCTCAATCTCTTCTCATTCTAGTACCTACATTATACAAAAGTTGGCACACTTGAAGTTGTCCCAGAGGCTTTTTAAACTATTCTCATTTTTTAAAACATTTTTATTTTTGGTATTTTTATTATTTTTTTCAGCTTCTTTAACCTCTGCTTCATTTATTCTACTTTTGATTTTCTGTAAGGTATTCTTAATTTCAGTTAATGTAGTTTTCATTTTGTATTTTGTATTTTCATTTTTATGTTTCCCTGTCTCTTTGTTGAAATTCTCACTAAGTTCATCTACTCTTCCCCTAAGTTTATTGATCATCTTTATAACCATTTTTTATAACTGCATCTGTTAGATTGCTTGTCTCTGTTTGGTTTAGTTCTTTTTTCTAGGGATTTTTCCTGCTCAACCTGTATACCTTTTATTTTATTTAGTTCTTTTAAAAATAGTTTATTTCTCTATTGACCTACTAAAGGACACTTTAACCACGTCCAAGTTTTGACAATTATAAATAAAGCTGCTATAAATTTCATGTGCAGGTGTCTGAGTGAATGTACATTTTTCACTTTACGTAAGCTAACACCAAGCATATGATTTCTGCATTGCATGGTAAGAATAAAATTAGTTTTTAAAATCAACAAAAGAGAACACAGAGTTTAGACACAATCCCACATATGTGGCAAATTTATTTAATAAAGATACAAAAGCAACAATAGAGAAAAGATGTTCTCTTCAATAAATAGTGCTTGAACATTTAGACATCCCTCTGCAAAATAATGACCCTCAATTCATGCTTCAAACTCCCTGCAAATATCAACTCAAAATGAATCACTGAACTAGGTGAAGACCTGAAACTATAACACTTTGAAAATAAGTCAGAACACTTTTGTCACCTAGAATTATGCACATGAATCTGGGAACACCAAAACATGATGAATAAAATAAAATTAAATATCATCAAATTTAATAATTTTCCTTCTTGAAAGACACTATTGAGAAAGTGGAAAGAGCCACAGAATGAGGGATATTATGTTGAAATCATAGATACCTAGGGCTTGTATCCAGAATAAGGAACTCATAAAACTTAATTAGAGAATAAATAAAAATGGCTGAAATATTTTGTATAAACATTTCACCAAAGAAGATGTATGTATGGCAAATAAGTACTTGGAAACATGCTTAACACTACTAATTATAATAAAATTGTAAATTAAACTGCAATGATGAAGCTTTAACAAGCTATTAGAACACTTATATTAAAAAAAGATACCGTCAGGTTTTGATGAGGATGTGGAATAATGAAAGCTCAGACATTGCTGGTATAAATTCACAATAGTATAGGCACTTTGGAAAAGTTAGGCATTTTTTTAGTAAAGTTAAACATATCCCTATGATATACACCTGAAACTAATACAAAAGAATATTGAATGACAACTGTAATGGAAAAATTTTTTAAAATTTAAAGTAATCTGAGCTGGCTTTAAAAAATATATTTTCTTATTGATTTCAGAGAGGAAGGGAGAGAGAGAGATAAAGAGAGAGAGACGTCAGTGATGAGAATCACTGATCAGCTGCCTCCTGCATGCCCCCTACTGGGGATTGATCCTACAACTTGGACATGTGCCCTGATGAGGAATGGAACCATGATCCTCTGTTCCATAGGTCAGTGCTCAACAATTGAGCCACGTTAGCTGGGCTTAGCTGGCTTTTTAATTGATAAGTTGATCCAACATTTATATAAATATACTAAAGCCCTATTATTGCTATGACCATTTTGAAAATAAAAAATAAATTTAGAGGACACTGCCACATCCCCATAACCAAATATGCTTATCCTATGACCTGGCAATCTTCTTAGTGTTAGATATTTAGCCACATGAAGTGTAAATTTAATTTTCACTTCCAATCAAATATATGAAAAAAATTTTAATTTAATTTATTGTTTACAGTATTACATAAGTCTCCTTTTCCCCCCATTGACCTCTCCCCAGCCACTCTCACCCCCCAGCACATGCCCTCACCTCAGTACTGTCTGTGTCCATTGGTTATGCTCATATGCATGCATACAAGTCTTTTGGTTGATCTCTTTTCCTTGTGCACACCTTCCTACACCTTCTTCCCTCTGAGATTGAATGGTCTGTTCCATGATTTTATGTCTCTGGCTCTATTTTTGTTCATCAGTTTATGCTGTTCATTATATCCCTCAAATGAATGAGATTATGTGATATTTACATTTCTCCAACTGGCTATTTCCCTTAACATTACACTATTTAGTTCCATCCATGCTATGGTGAATAATAAGAGTTGCATCTTTTTTATAGCAGCGTAGTATTCCATTCATTGTGTAGATGTACCACTGTTTTTAAATCCATTCATCTGTTGATGGGATCTGTCAGGTTGTTTTCAAATCTTAGCTATTGTAAATTGTGCTGCTATGAACATAGAGGTGCACATATCCTTTCTGATTGCTGTTTCTGATTTCTTGAGATATATGTCTAGAAGTGGGATTACTGGGTCAAATGCGAGTTCCATTTTTATTTTTTAGAGGAAACGCCATACTGTTTTCCACAGTGGCTGCACCAGTCTGCATCCCCACCAGCAGTGCATGACGGTTTCTTTTTTTTCCGCATCCTCATCAGCACTTGTCTGTGGATTTGTTGATGATAGCCATTCTGACAGGTGTGGAATGGTACCTCATTATCATTTTGATTTGCATCTGTTGGATGATTAGTTACTTTGAGCATGTTTTCATGTGTCTCTTGGCCTTCTGTATGTCCTCTTTTAAAAAGTGTTTATTTAGGTCCTTTGTCCATTTTTTTGATTGGATTGTTTATCTTTCTTTTGTTAGGTTGTATGAGTTCTCTGTAAATTTTGGAGATTAGACCCTTATTGGAAATAACATTGGCAAATATGTTCTCCAGTGCAGTGGGTTTTCTTGTTCTGTTGATGGTTTCCTTTGCTGTGCAGAGACTTTTTATTTTGATGTAGTCGCATTTGTTTATTTTCACTTTAGTTTCCATTGTCCTAGGAGCTGTATTGGTATAGATAGATATTTCTACAACATGTCTAATAGTCTGCTGCCTATGAATTCTTCTAAGATTTTTATGATTTTCAAGTCTTATGTTTAAGTCCTTTATCCATTTTGAGTTTATTTTTGTGTATGGTATATGTTGGTATTCTAGTTTCTTTTTCTTTTTTTTGCATGTATCTATTCAATTTTTCCAACACCATTTATTGAAGAGACTTTCTTGATGCCATTGTATGTTCTTGCCTCTTTTGACAAATATTAATTGGGCATAATGACTTGGGTTGATTTCTGGATTCTCTGTTCTGTTCCATTGGTCTATATGTGTGTTCTTGTGCCAGTGTCAGGCAGTTTTAAGTGGCTTTGTAATACAGTTTGAAATTTGGTATTGAGATCCTACCTACTTTGTTCTTCTTTCCCAGGATTGTTATGGCTATTCGGGGTCTTTTTTTTATTCCAGATGAATTTTTGGAGAGTTTGTTCTATGTCTGTGAAATATGGTATTGGCATTTTAATGGGGATTACATTGAATCTATAGATTGATTTGGGTAGTATGGACATTTTAATGATGTTGATTTTCCCAATCCATAAACATGGTATATTCTTCCATTAGTTTATGTCTTCCTATATATCTTTTTTCAATGTCCTGTAGTTTTCCTAATACAGGTCTTTTACCTCCCAAATATATGAAATTTTCATAGCTTTATTTTTAATTACAAAAACCTGAAAAAATCCTAAATGCCCTTCAAATGGAAAATGGATGAAATTCTATGGTTCATCCATACAATGGAATACTGCTGGCAATGGAAAGAAATGAGCTACTAATACAAACACAACATGAATAAAATTTAAATGCATTATGCTAAGTGAAACAACCTAGACCCAAAGGCAACATACAGTATGCTCCATTTGTAAGACCTTTTGTAAAAGGCAAAATTGTAAGCACAGAAACAGAAAAAGGCTACTGGGGCTGGTGGGAGTTGATTAAAAAGGTACACGTGGGTGTTTTTTTGAATGGTGATGGAACAACTCTATATTTTATTGTGGTAGTTGTATGTTTATTGAAATTCAGACACATGAACTCAAAAGGATTAAGTTCATTGTATTAAGTTGTATGTTTAAAATATAATGATGAAAAACGGTACCTTAACTTTGCATATTGCAATTGGATTCCACTCAATTTTTGGAAAACCCAAATTTCCCAGAATTTCTAGAAAGTGCATTAAAAACTTTTTGCACACATAAATCACATATTCAGCCTGGATAAGGACAGTCACTCCTACATAGATGCAGTAAAAATTTTCAGCATCTTTCCTATAGTACTCTAGAGGAAATATAGCAAATGTGTCTTAATGCTTATGTTCATAACAGGTTTATTTATGTTGTCAATTACTTGGATATAAATATTCAACAATAATGCACTTATTCAACTTAATATTTATGTAATGTTCTGGATGTCAAAGGAAAGTACTTGTTTTACAATATTACATTAAAAAGTTGGGCATAAAATATTTGCCCAATTTATATAGTAAGTGAAAATCTGCTTAAATGACAAAACATTTCAGAATTATGAATTATTTAGCTTAATGGATAAGATTAGTAGTAATTAAAATGCCTCTTTTTTATTTTGTCTCTATATCAATAGATATTTTTGAGAGTATTCAAATGATAAATTAAATAGAAACAAAGATTTAAAATAATATAATTCATGTTTGATTTTAAGCACTTTTGAAGAGCACAAAGGAAACAAAAAAGGTTCATAATTTGATTACATAATTTCTAAGGACTCATATATAACTAAGATATTAAACAAGAAAAATGAGGAAATCTTTTAATGTACATTATGTTGTAACCATTGTTGCTGTAACCATTTTGAAAATAAACAATAAAGGTGGAGGACACTGCCCTGCCCCCATAGCTAAATATGGTTATCCTATGACCTTGCAATCTTAGTCTTAGATTTTTAGCCACACTGAGCAGGCTAACCCCTATTTGTAAAACTACTGTTTGGAATTCTCTGCTGTCTTTCTTAGACGGCCTCTTATTCTAAAAAAAACCTTTGCTTTCTAGCCTGCTTTAGCCTGCTGAATAATGAGGAAGATTACCTTAGCTGTCTGACCTTGTAGGCCAGAGACTAGATATGCCCATAATTTCAATGCCATGTCAGGTGCATTTTTAATTTGATAAAAATATTTTGTTTTCAAGGCCAGCAGCGAGACAACCACTAAGTGCACATAAGGCTGGCTCCTTAATAAAAAGGGAAGTACTGCTTATAACTTTGCTTAGAATTTAAATTCATTTTCTCTAAGCACACTGCGGTGAATAAAGTGTAACTCCAAACTCTCTGGCATTGATTGATTGTTGTGGTTCTCTGTAACAACATGAAGTGTAAATTTAGTAAACAGGCAAAATGAGGAAATGTTTTAATAAACATTATGTTCTTGAGCAGTTGAAATAGACGGCATGTTAATAATAATGAAATGGTTAGGTAAATTATGATTCTCCTATAAAAATATAATTTACTGCCAGTTAAATTATGTTTAAAATTATGTTAAAGGTTTGGGTTCAGTTCCCAGGCAGAGCAGATACTTAGGTTGCCAGTTCAACCCTCCTTATCTTCACCTCCCTCTCCTAGTTGTGGCACATACAGGAGGCAACTGATCCATGTTTCCTTCTCACATGGGTGTTTTTCTCTCTCTACCTTTCTCTCTTTAAAATTCAACCAACATATACTCAGGTGAGGCTAAAACATTATGTTAAAATACTTATATTATAAATCTGCGAAACCGGTTTGGCTCAGTGGATAGAGCGTCAGCCTGTGGACTGAAAGGTCCCAGGTTCGATTCCGGTCAAGGGCATTCATCCTGGTTGCGGGCACGTCCCTAGTGGGGAGCGTGCAGGAGGCGGCTGATCAATGTCTCTTTCTCATTGATGTTTCTAGCTCTCTATCCCTCTCCCTTCCTCTCTGTAAAAAATAAAAAATATATATATTAAAAAATACTTATATTATAAATCTATGTAAAATATAGTTTTGTGTATGTAAAAATATAGATTTTACATAGAAGATGTATGTAACCTATATGAAAAATAGTTTCAGATATGTAAAAATGTAATTAAAAATGAAGGATAAAGGCAAATCACACTAACAGAAGTAATACATGTTATTTATAAGTTTCATTTTCTCTAATTATTTTAAAGTGACAATTTCATAGTTTTATAGTTTACAAAGAAGTGTATGTTAAACATATTAATTTAGTGCCTAGTTTTTCAGGGACATAATGGACAGTAGCGAAGTAACATATATAGAACAACTACCACAATAAAATATAGAATTGTTCCATGCAAATAACACCCATGTGCACCTTTTTAGTCAACTTCCACCAGCCCTGGTAGCCTTTTTTTTCTGGGTAATAAACAAAAAATAAGTAATCACATTTACACTTGAGAAATGCTTTTTTAAAAAAATATATTTTATTTATTTATTTTTAATTTAATTTAATATTTTCCCACTACTATTTATCTTCTATATGACCTCTTTGACCTCCAACAATCCTTCTTCACCTCTGCAAATCACCACTCTGTTATCCATGTACATCAGTTCTCTCTTTTTTCTTTTTGCTTAATCCTTTTCCACCTCCCCCAACTGCCCTCCACCCAGAGCTATCTGCCTGCTTTCTATCTATATATCTGTCTCTATTTTTCTTGGTAGTTTAAAAATAATTAAAAATAAAACTGCCTTATGCCCTAGTGATTCCTCTTCTGGAAATTTATCTGAAACATGAATTTGAAAGAATGTATGTACCCCTGTGTTCATTACGGCGCTATTTACAATAGCCAAGATGTGGAAGCAACCCAAGTATCCATCAGTAGACAAGCAGATAAAAGCCATGGTACATTTACACAATTGAATACTACTCTGCTGTAAAAAGAAAGAAAATTTTACCTTTTGTGGCAGAATGGGTGGACCTGGAGAACATTATGCTAAGTGAAATAAGTCAGTCAAAGAAAGAGAAATGTGTGTGTGTGTGTGTGTTTTTTAAAGAGTATGCTTGTCTAAATTGTAAATGGAATATCCTTGTATGAATTCAGTGGTGTGATGTACTCTAGAAGAGTATGTGAAATATAGTTCAGTTAAAAATTTTTATTTACCTGAACACACAAATACAGTAGAAAGGAAATAGCAACCTGTCATAAAATATGAGCAGTAAATATTTTGATTAAAAAAAATGGAGATTTTGTACACATTTTTTTTTCTAATAGATGCTCTAAGACAGTGCTTCTCAACCTTCCTAATACTATGACCCTTTAATACAGTTCCTCATGTTGTGGTGACCCCCAACCATGAAATTATTTTTGTTGCTACTTCATAACTGTAATTTTGCTACTGTTAAGAATCATAATGTAAATATCTGTTTTTTCCAATGGTCTTAGGCGACTCCTATGAAAGAGTCGTTTGACCCTCCAAAGGTGTTGCAACCCACAGGTCAAGAACCACTGCTCTAAGGTGAGATGAGTGATGAATTTCTGGAATGAAAGGATGTTTCAATATGATAGATGATGCTGCAGTGTCATGTATGATGTGGACAGTATTGACCATTGGATTCAGCGTTGTGGAGGATACTGTGACACGCAGTGTCATGGCATAAGAAAACTGTCTGGGTTGAGATGAAGAAAAATAGAGAAAGATATTGAGTCATGAATGTTAGACAACGCTTTCAAGGTTTTTTACAGTGATGGAGAAAAAGAAAGAAAGAGAAGTAGACCAGGAAGAGAAAGAAGAAGAAAAGAAGGAGGAGAAAAAGAAGGAGAAGAGGGAGACAGGGGAAAGGGGGAGAGGTGAGATGGAGGGCAGAGAACAAAACTACAGGGGAATTTGGATGGCAGAGGTTTTTGCCTGTTTCCCTTTCTCCTCTCCCAACCTCTTTACCATATCATGCCTGAATCAAACCAGGAAAGAATAGTCTAGCAATTTCTTGTAATGTAACTCTTTTCAAATAACTCTCTAGAGTTAGAGACTAGAAATAAATTAAAAATGTGAAATGGTATATTTCTTAGACTTTGAGCGAGAAAGCTCATAAGGCATAAAGAAATTCATCTCTATTATTTATCAGAGACTTTCAAGAGCATGTCTCAACTCTCCTTCACTTACTAGGGCTTCCAAACAAGGAAAGTATAGCTAAAAATGTTAAGAAAACAGAGGCTTGGTTCCTTTACCCAAAGTCATATTTTTTTGGAAAGTAAGACATAAGTAATTTGGTCCCTGATCTGTTTGGTCTTAATCCCATAAATGATGGGATTTAGCATAGGAGGTATCAGAATGCAGACATTGGTAAGGAGTACATTGATGTGGGGTGAAATGTGATGCCCAAACCTGTGAGTGAAGGATGAGAATATCCCAGGACCATAAAAGAGGATAATGACGCAAACATGGGAACCACAAGTGTTGAGAGCTTTGTGACGAGCATCTTGGGAAGGGATGCGAAAGACAGCACGAAGAATAAGCATATATGAAACACAAATTAGCATAACATCTAAAATCACTGTTGACATTAGGACAAAAAGTCCATACCAGATGTTTATTCGTATGTCATCACAAGAATATTTGGCCAACCCCATGTGCTCACAAACGGTGTGTTGAAGAATGTTAGTTCTGCAAAAAGCCAGTCTTTTCAGAAGGAATATCATGGGGAATATTGTGCCATAACTTCTTAGAAAGATAGTTAGACCGATTTTCCCAATCAGCACATGTGTAAGAATGGTGGTATATCTCAGTGGGTAGCAAATGGCAATGTAGCGGTCAAATGCCATCACGAGCAGGATCCCTGACTCAGAGATGAAGGTGGAATGGACGAAGAAAAGTTGAGTGATGCACCGATCCAGGGAGATCTCCTGAGCATGGAACCAGAAAATGGCCAAGGCCTGAGGTACTGTACATGTGGAGAGGACAATGTCTGCTGTGGCCAGCATGCAGAGGAAGAGGTACATGGGTTCATGGAGGCTGCTCTTTGTGAGGATAACAATGATGAGCAAGCTGTTCCCCAGCAAGGCGCTGACATAGGAAATGAAGAAGGGGATGGAAATCCACATGTGCTGGTCCTCAAGGCCAGGGATGCCCAGCAAGTAAAAGACTGTGTAGCTCACACCAGTGTGGTTTAAGGTGGTCATACCTGGAGTATATGACCTGGGACCTCACTTTCTGTTTATACAGAAATCAACATTTCAGACTGTACTCAAACCTTATGGCATCTATCTGATTCTTTTTCATATTCTGTGTTCCAAGAATAACTAGGATAACAAAATGAATAGGGCATCATTTTTTTTTCCAGCAAGATAACAATCTTATAGAGGAATAGATGTTTATATATCTCATAAAACAATATGCTAAGTGAACATGTTAGTGGTAAAAAAAAAAACTATTATAGAAACACAATAGAATGGCTAATTCAATCTACTTATCTATGGAATGCCAGGTTGAGAATGGAATGAAGTCATCTGGCAGTTTAACGATGGACTGTTGTTATATTAATATTTAATGCATTTAAAACAGTGTGCAATTCTGTGTGACTGTTTGTTTGGACCTATAACACAATGATGAAAAGATCCAAACAAAAATATATTGTCTGATTACAAATTAACAGGCTCAGATGCTTTCCTAGGAGGAGATAGTCAGTCACCTTGCTCTTCAAATTGAAGAGCATTAGTTATTTCGATAGTCTGCTGACTTAATGTCAGACAATGGTCTTCATAGTCTCAAATATTTAGTCTATGCCCCATTGCTCTCTAGTTTAAGTAGTATATTCTCCTTTTTACCCCCTATAATGTTATCCCACATCATTATTTAATTTGCTCACCTGCTGCAAATGTAGTCTTCATAGCCTAGAATGTGGTGAATGTTGAGTGTCAGGCACTGGGAGCAGAGATTTTTATGTGTTTGCCTGAAGACTTCAGGGGAGGCCAGTACCTCAGGGAACTGAGATTTACTTTCAACAACAACCCTCCATTGCATACACATGGTCAAGTCATTATGTCTCTTTATGTCTGCAAACACCACCCTTCCTATACAACCCCGTCCCTGGATTGGGTGTGCACATATATTTTCTATGCATTACATGTTAGGGTCATACATCAAGTATTTCTGTTTCTGTTTAATGAGAATTAGTAAATATTATTCCCATTTTTATCAGCATAAATAAATTGTCTATGAAACGTAGATTATTTTATTTTATCTATCATATCTATCTATCTATCTATCTATCTATCTACCTACCTATCTTCTATTATTTAGCATTTATTTATTATTATTATTATTATTATTATTATTATTATTATTTAGTTTTAAGCAAGGTCGATATTTATTTTTCTCAGAGCCAAGAATCCCTGGAGTGGAAGCCCAGAGTTGGTATAGCAGCTCTGCTATAACAAGTACTTAGGAAGATAGATTGCTTTAGCTGTTTATTCCATCACTAAAGGCCTGGTGCACAAAATTTGTGCACTCAGAGGGGTCCCTCAGTCCAGCCTGTGCCCTCTTGCATTCTGGGAGCTCTTGGAGGATGTCCGACTGATGGCTTAGGCCCGCTCCTGATTGCCCCTAACCACTTCTACCTGCCAGCCTAATTATCCCCTAACCACTCCCCTGCCAGCCTGATTGATGCCTAACTGATCCCCTGCCAGCCTGATTGCCCCTAACTGCCTTCCCTTGCAGGCCTGGTCCCTACCAACTGCCCTCCCCTGCTGGCCATCTTGGCGGCAAACTGTGTCCACATGTGGGAAGCCATCTTTGACCTCATGGGGGCAAATATCTTGTGTGTTGGAGTGATGGTCAATTTGCAATTTGTCGGCCTTGTGCATGGTGGGGTCTGGCTGGTTTTCTCTAAAGGGTGTCCCAGATCAGGGTGTCCAACGTAAGCTATCTAAGGCTGAACTAAGGCTAGAGTTATTATTAACGTGTTTATTTATTTATTAACATGTGTCTTTTGTGGTCTATTGTCTTCATAGTTATATGTTTTGTTTAAATTACTATTTTCAGTTATTAAAATCCTCATAGAGGTCATAACCTGGTCTTTCCCTTCCTCGCTCACCCTGAGTCCCGTAGCATCTGTAACTGGATGAAAGATATTTTCTTTTAGGAAGCTATCCAGGATTTCAGTTCGCAAGAAATCTTCCTACACAACCTTATCTTTCCAGGCTGACTAAGAGTCATTTTCCTCCACAGATGGGATCTCAGGCTTTGAAAGGGAGCACTACTACAGTGGTAGTCTGTAGTTTTCTCTGCAACTCCCACTGTTTCTATTTCTCTCCTCTATAGGAATTGTCTTCCTCTAACTCACAATAGGAAAGGGAGATAAGCAACTGGACTGGGGAATGGAAATGGTTGGAGAAATCAAGAGTACTAAAGAAGGAAAATTTAAGATACTCTATGGGCTTAGAATAAATAGGAAAAAAATCTGAGGGAAAACAATGGTTACAGAAAGAAAGAAGTATCCTTAAATGAAAAAAGACTAAATATACTGGATCTCAGACCAATTGCCTTGTTTTAGGACAGAGTAAATGGTTAATGCAGAAAAGATGGGAGGGAGGATGTTGGCAGTTAATCATGAAGCAGGGAGAGATAGATTTTTGTTGATTTTTACTGGCTGCACAAGGTTCTGGTCCAGGTGTCTTATCAGAACTTCACTAGATTCAAGGTTGCAAGTTTTCTGCAAGCATAAGTAATCTAGCTGTCCTAGTGATTTAATACTGGTACGTAGGCCGAGACCGGTTTGGCTCAGTGGATAGAGCATTGGCCTGCGGACTGAAAGGTCCCAGGTTCGATTCCAGTCAGGGGCATGTACCTTGCTTGTGGGCACAACTCCAGTAGGGGGTGTGTAGGAGGCAGCTGATCGATGTCTCTCTCATCGATGTTTCTGACTTTAACCCCTCTCCCTTCCTCTCTGTAAAAAATCAATAAAATATATTTAAAACAAACAAACAAACAAACAAAAAAACTGGTGGTTAGGCAGACTCAGCTCCAGAGAGCCAAGTGATGCCTGAGCTGCCTGCAGTGACCTTGGAAGAAGCTGCAGCAGTGCAAAAAAGCAGGGGACAGCAGATATTTACCTGATACTAGAACTGCCCTGCTGCTGCCCACTGAGTAATAAGCATTTTACAACAAGCAATGTAAGACATAGGCCTTTGGCTGTCTGGCTACAACAGTTAAACCAGAAGCCAGTGACTGCTACTGGCCTTCTGGCAGCCCCAGGAATAGAGCAGCAAGCCCAAGATCTGTAAAAGCAGCAGATAGAGCTAGTGAAAGCTCCTTATTTGCAAATGTAAGGGTTCAGTTCCTGTTGCTGCTGGAAGAGGAGAGGCTGAGATCCCTTTCCAGTGCACTCCCTTGGGAGAGGCCTAGTCGCTGCTCTGCCACAAAAGAGACTGGGGGGAGGAGGAGGAAGACAAGGGGCCTAATACCCAAGCCACTGCCACAGAAGCGCTTTGCAATATGCAAAGCTGTTTCTAACTGCAACTCTGGCTGTTTTGGACTGGCAGCTTAAAGTCAAAGAGCAAAGGAAAGGCACTCTCCCTGGACCAGGGAGCCTTCAAGACTTTGAGATTCTCCAAGAGAGGAGTCTGACTGAGGAATGGCAGAGACCCTGTTGGGTTGGAAGGATCTAAGACCACATGTTAAATTTATAAATTACAGCTTTCTAGGCATATTTCCAAACCCAGTTATGTAGGGGTTAAGCTGCCTTTTACAGCAAAACAACTTTCTTCCATGCTAGAATAAATTTTCAGAAATTAAACAGGCCGTGTTTGTAGCTAGAAAGAAGAACTGGCCACCATGCACAGCTCTGATAGTGGCCTGCAGAAAACTGTATAATAGACTTAGGTGATGCCTGCATCTTCATGGACAGGACTCCAGAAAGACAAAGACAATTTTGCTTTAGTTAGAAGGTCAAGAATAGTCCTTAGTCATCTTTCTAAGATATTTGTATAGGCCTACCATATGTCATATATGGTAGCAGATTTGGCTACCTAAGGTGGCCACAGTGCCAATATTATACTTCATTGTGTTAATAGTATTGCATTAACTTTACAGTTTTGAATGCAGTTGCTAAAGGGGAAATGCCCAAATGGACAAGAAAAATACCCATCTGGTTTTGGTCTCTATTGAAAGAGCAGTAGCAAATGGTTTGGATTCCCAAACAGTTGTTTTTTCTTCCTCCTACTGAACCATCTGAATATGTTTCTTCTTCTGTTTGGATCATTTATCAAAACAAAGAGATTGAGAGTAATTCATTCTCACATAAACTAAAAGAAACCAGTGCAACAGAATAGACGCACGTGTCTGGAGCCTTATGGCTGGGCAGAAAAAGAGAGCAGCTGAGAAGTTGCACTGGGAGTGTTTGTTGGCAAGTTAAGAGTCAGTTATCCTCCAGGAGAAGGTGGGGGACTGCTGGACGGGGCTCCCCTGACCAGACAGACTCACTGCTATGGGGTTTTTGTCTGCTGGAGCCACCAGCGCAAAGGCAGAGTAGATGTCCATGGCTGTCTGAAAAGCTACAGCTGCAGAACCCACTGAACAGCCTAGGGACCCAGAACACTGCTCTTCAATTGGCGTAGACACTCAGACTCAGAGGAGCTCCACATGCCACACAGAAAGGTCAGATTTCGCCTGGGATAAGGTGAGGTCTCCTGTCCCGCAGAACAGAGACGTGCACACTGTGTAAACTGGACAGGGGGAAAGCTGCTCTAAAGAGAAATTCGCGGATGTGGGGCAGGGTGTGATCCCTAAATGTGGAAGGGGACCCTCAGAACCATTAACAGAGGGGAGCTCTAGAAAGCAACCTATTTTGATCTGAGGCAGAAGGACAGCCTGGGAGTTATTACAGTGTCCCAGCTACTCAAACAGGAGTGGGGAAGGGAGAGAGCACAGACAGCACTCTCCTCTTCAGACCCTGGCTTCTGATTGCTAAGCTCAATACATAGGATCATGCAATTGGAGGCATCCTGAGAGACTGCAGGGGAAAGGTGTTTTTCTGGAACCTGGGGATTGTAGCGCAGAGTAACTATCAGAGAATCAGCTCTGGGGCAACCCATCCCCACAAACTGGTATTGAGAACCAGAGTAGCAGGATCTAAGCACAGCCTAGAGAAGTCCTGTGCTTAGTCTCAGAGGTCAATTTCAAAACACTGCCACCCAGTGGATGACTCACAAATTGACTCTCGCATAATCGAAAAAGCATAAAGAGATTAAGACACACCTCAGCAGTGGAACACAGGGAAATGTAATACCCTCCCAACTAGGAAACAGGAGTGCCAAACAGAGCAATAGTAGAAGTGAATGACCTCCACTACTGCCCAATTTTTTTTAATTTTTATTTTTTTGCATATTTTAATTAAAAAACTATTTTTTCTTTTCTCCCCAGTTGATTTTACCTTTTTAATTATTACATTTTTATTTTCAACTAGTATTATTACTACTACTATTTTACCTTTTTGAAAAAAACAAAACAAAAAAAAACAAGTGTCATTTTATTTGCTCTTAATTTTACTTTGGGATTAGAGTTCTACATTCTATTTTTATATTTCCTTTAGCATAATTTTACTCCATCTCAACTCTACCTTTATGTCAACACTCTTTTCCTAACTTTCCCCATTTTGTTGTCTTGTTTCTCTTTCCCTTTTCCAACTTTAGATTCTCCCTATTCTTTCTCTTTATCTGGTTAAAATTTTACCCCACTTATATATCTAATTTCAAATCTCCTATTTCAAGTCCATACAAACCTCTCTCTTCTTGTCTTCACTATCCAAAAAATTGTTTTTCTCTATGTCCTTTTGTTGTTGTTTGCCTGAATGGTGATTATATCGATTTTTTTATACTTTTTTGTGAGATTGTTTTTGCTTATTCTAATTGTTTTATTTTGATTTTTGTTTGCTTTGTTTTTTCCTCTTTTTTCCCTCGCCTCCCTTGATATTGATTGTTATTTGTAGTTTGTATTAATCTCCAGGTACTTGTTGCTGGCATTTCTTGGGATTAGTGACTGTTCTATGGGAGTTTCCTCCTCACATCTATAACTTGTTCCCTCTTTTCTCTCTTGTTCTCTTTCTTTTCTCTCTGACTTTTTTCTCTTTCCCTTTTCTTCTTCTTTATTTATTTTATTTTATTTTTTCTCCCTTCTCCAAATTTGATTTTGGCACTTCTTTCTTTTATTTTTTCCTCATTTTTCTCTTCTTCTTTCTCTACTTAACCCTAATTTGCTTTTTTGGTGGTCACCTTCTTTATGGTTATTAACATCATGAATACATTTCTGTTCAGGGCCTTGTGTGTTGTACCTGGTTGTGTTGTAGTTTGTGCCTTTAAATCAACGTAGGAGAGAGAACTACATAACCAGACACCCAGAGAAGAAAGACCATGGGCAGACAAAGAAACAGCCCGCATATGACAGAAAAGCAGGTATCACCAGAAAAGGAAGTAAATGAAATAGAAGAAGAAACAGACCTGCCAGAGAAAGAGTTCAGAAAAATGGTCATAAGGTGGCTGAAAAGAATGGAAGACAAAATCGACAATGTGAGTAAGAGCCAAGAGGAAATGAAGAAGAAGCAAGAAGAAATAAAGAATAATGAAGAAGAAATGAAAAATGACATCACTGCTATAAAGAACTCAATAGAAAGCATCAAAAGTAGACTAGAAGAAGCAAAGGACTGCATCAGTGAGCTAGAAGACAAGGTAGGAAAAAATACCCAAGTACAGCAGCTTCTAGAAAAAAAAAGTTAAAAAGCAAGAGAGGAGCCTAAGGGAACGTTGGAATAACATGAAATAAAACAACATCTGCATAATTGGGGTCCCAGAAAGAGTGGAAACTGAGCAAGGAATAGAAAAACTGTTTGAAGAATAATGACAGAAAACTTCCCCAATATAGGAAAGAAAAAAAACACACAAATCCAAGAAGTTCATAGAGTCCCAAGCAAAATAACCCCCCAAAATCGACACCAAGGCACATTATAATTAAATTTGCAAACACCAACGACAAAGTAAGAATCTTAAAAGCAGCCAGAGAGAAACAGAAAGTTACCTACAAAGGAACCACCATAAGACTAGCTACTGATTTCTCAACAGAAACTCATCAGGCCAGAAGGGAATGGAATGAAATATACAAAATCATGCAAAGGAAGGGTCTAAATGCAAAATACTGTACCTTGCAAGGCTTTCAATCAAAATTGAAGGTGAAATTAGAAGCTTCACAGACAAAAAAGGACTAAGGGAATATATTACCACCAAACCAGCAAGAAATGTTAAAAACACATGGAGACTAAACAGCATGCTATTAAACAACGACTGGGTAACTAGAGAGATCATGGAAGAAATAAAAAACATCATGGCAGCAAGCTACAAGGACAACACAACAATCTAAAATCTATGGGACACAGTGAAAGCAGTCTTGAGAGGGAAGATCTTAGCTCTACAAGCCTACTGCAAAAAACAGGAAACAATAGTAATAAATTTCCTAACCCTACAACTCAAAGAGCTAGAAAGAGAGCAACAAGAAAAGCTCAATGTATGAAGAAGGAAGGAAATAGTAAAGATCAGAGCAGAAATAAACAACATGGAGACCAAATGAACAATTCAAAAGATCAACAAAACCAAGAGCTGGTTCTTTGAAAGGATAAAGAAGATTGATGGACCTGTAGCCAGGCTCACCAAGAAGCAAAGAGAGAAGATCCAATAAACAAAATCAGAAATGAAAGAGGAGAAATAACAACAGACCCCACCGAAATACAAAGGATTATTAAAAAATACTATGAACAACTCTATTCCAACAAATTGGACAACCTACAAGAGATGGACATGTTCCTAGAAAAATATAACCTTCCAAAACTCAATCAGGAAGAATATAAACAGCTCAATAATCCAATAACTATGGAAGAAATTGAAGCAGTATTCAAAAATATTCAAGAAGAAGGAACACTTCCAAACACCTTCTATGAAGTCAGCATCACCCTAATACCAAAACCAGATAAAGACAACACAAGGAAAGAGAATTATAGGCCAATATATCTCATGAACATAGATGCCAAAATCCTCAACAAAATTCTAGCAAATCGGATCCAGCAGTACATTGGAAAGATCATACACCATGACGAAGTAGGATTCATCCCAGGAATGTAAGGATGGTACAATATCCACAAATCAATAAACGTGATACATCACATAAACAAATTGAGAGATAAAAATCACATAGTCATATCAATTGATGAAGAAAAAGCATTTGACAAAAATCCAACACACTTTCTTGATAAAAACTCTCAGCAAGGTGGAAATAGAAGGGTCATACTTCAACATCATAAAAGCCATATATGATAAACCCACAGCTAACATCATACTCAATGGGCAAAAACTAAAACCATTTCCCCTAAGAACAGGAACAAGACAGGGATGCCCACTCTCACCTCTCCTGTTTGACATAGTACTGGAAGTGTTAGCCATTGCAATTAGACAAGAAGAAGAAATAAAAGGCATCCAAATTGGAAAAGAAGAAGTAAAGCTGTTCTTATTTGCAGATGACATGATACTGTACATAAAAAACCTGAAGGACTCCATCCAAAAACCAATTGACTTAATAAATGCATTTGGCAATGTAGCAGGATACAAAATTAATGCCAAGAAATCTGTGGCATTACTATACACTAATAGTGAAATTATAGCAAAAGAGACTAAAAAAGCAATCCCATTTACCATGGCACCAAAAAAATTAAGATACCTAGGAATAAACCTAACTAAGAAGGTAAAAGATCTATATGCAGAAAACTACAGGACACTTAAAAAAGAGATAGAGGCAGATGTAAACAGATGGAAGAGCATACCATGCTCATGGATTGGGAGAATCAACATCATTAAAATGTCCATACTACCCAAAGCAATCTATAGATTCAATGTACTACCTATTAAAATACCAACAACGATTTCACAAACCTAGAAAGAACTCTTCAAAGATTCATCTGGAACAAAAAAAGACTGTGAATAGCCACAGCAATCCTGAGAAAGAAGAATAAAGTAGGTGGAATCTCAATACCAGATTTCCAGCTATATTACAAAGCAACTGTTCTCAAAACAGCCTGATACTGGCACAAGAACAGACATATAGACCAATGGAATAGAATAGAGAATCCAGATATCCACCCAAACCGCTATGCTCAATTAATATTTGACATGGAGGTATGAACATACAATGAAGCCAAGACAGCCTCTTTAATAAATGGTGTTGGAAAAATTGGACAGATACATGCAAAAAAATGAAACTGACCACCAACTTACACCAAATACAAAAATAAACTCCAAATGGATATAGGACTTAAACATTAGACAGGAAACCATAAAAATACTAGAGGAATTCACAGGCAGCACAATCTCAGACATATGCCTAAAGAACTTCTTCACTGATACTGCTCCTAGGGCAATGGAAGGTAAAGAAAAAATAAACAAATGGGACTACATCAAAATAAAAAGCTTTGCATAGCAAAAGAAACCATCAACAAAACAACAAGAAAGCCCACCGTATGGGACAACATATTTACAAGTTTTACCACTGATAAAGGTTTAATCTCCACCCTCTACAGCCCACTTATACAACTTAATAAAAGGAAGATAAATAATCCAATAAAAAAATAGGCAATGGACCTAAATAGAACCTTTTCGAAAGACAACAGAAAGAAGGCCAAGAGACACATGAAAACATGTTCAAAGTCACTAATTATCCAAGAGATGCAAATCAAAACGACAATGCAATACTATCTCACACCTGTCAGAATGGCAATCATCAACAAATCAACAAACGACAAGTGTTGGCGAGGATGCGGAGAAAAAGGAACCCTCGTGCACTGCTGGTGGGAATGCAGACTGGTGCAGCCACGGTGGAGAACAGTATGGAGTTTCCTCAAAAAACTAAAAATGGAACTCCCATTTGACCCAGCAATTCCAGTCTGAGGAATATATCCTAAGAAATTACAAACACCAATCAGAAAGGATTTATGCACCCCTATGTTCATAGCAGCACAATTTACAATAGCTACAATTTGGAAACAGCCTAGGTGCCTGTCAGGAGATGAGTGGACCAGAAAACTGTGGTACATCTACACAATGGAATTCTATGCTGCCATTAAAAAGAAGGAATTCTTACCATTTGCAGCAACCTGGATGGAACTGGAGAGCCTTATACTAAGTGAAATAAGCCAGTCAATGAAGGAGAAACACCACATGATCTCACTCATTTGTGGATAATAAAGAACATTATAAACTGATGAACAGAAGGATAGATACAGAGGCAGTAAAGCATCAAACAGACTGTCAAATTATAGGAGGGAGATTAAGGAAAGGTGGGGTAGATAAGAGATCAACCAAAGGACTTGTATGCATGCATATAAGCATAACCAATGAACACAAGACACTGGGGGCTTGGGGTATGCCTGGGACAGAGGGGATTGGGCAATGGGAAGATATGTATACATGTAACTCAATAAAAAAATTTAAAAAATAAAAAATAAATAAAAAAAGTAAAGAAAGACAGTTGGCAACCTGTATATTGTCTTGTAGTCCTGTGTGGCCACACCCATGTCAGGTGTGGCACAAACTTCAACTTTAGGAACTGGGGAAGGCCTGTTTGGAACAGAGGGAAGTGGTGAGTACTATCCTTGGTTATAGGAATTACACACCCTGTGAGGTTCTGTGACATGTTAGACCCTATAAAGCAATAAAGCTCCCTTAGTCCTTTCTCAGAGGGCATGTAACCCCTCCCAGAGACCATATGAAATTTTAAGGACAGGTCAAGTAGGGGTAAACTTACTACTTGGACAGCTATAATTGTCTATTTGAATATAGACACGTTTTTTATTTCTCCTTGTCAATTGAAGACAGTTATATTACTCTGAAGAATCCATAGAAAGGACTGACAAGGAAAATCAGAAAATCTTAAAGTAGGTCAGTATATTTTTCTCCTTATATAATTTCTTTGAAATTTGGCAATGCTTAATAAATTATGGCAATACATTTCTTTGCATAAATTCAATAAAACCAGTTTCCAATAGTAGTTTGATTGACTGGAAACTTTGACTGAATTGTCATATTTTAAAGAGTCCTGTCTAAACTCTGAAGACTTGAAGCCAATAAGAGTGCCAAGGGACAGCCTGGTATCCTGCTTGGGCACTCTGAAAATGGCTGGCATTGGAGCATCAGGCCCATGCCCTATCATCATGGAGGTTGGCCAGAGTAGAAGTGGAGCAATAAGGACGCCTCTGTGTCCTTTCAGAACTCCCAAGCACTCTGGGATGCAATGAGTAGAAGGGCTACTGAGATGGGCCTTAAAATCTAGGGTGGAGAGAAACCAAGATGGCAGCATAGGTGAACATCTAAACAGCTACCTTGCAAAATAATTTCAAAGTTATAACTTAAAGACAGAATGGACATCAGCTAGAACCACAGGCAAGTTGGTTGAGTGAAAATTCTACAACCAGAAGTAAAGAGAGAGGCTCATGGAGACTCAGAAGAGCTGCAAAAAGCTGAGTTACGGAGACCTGCACATGGAAAGAGTGGGCGCCAGAGTGCCTGGCTGACTTCCTCTGGGGGGAGGAAGATGGAAACTCCCAACTTCATGGAACCCCTTATCCTACGGCATTGAACCCCATTTCCTGGCGAGACTCATACAGGGGGAGTCTGGACTGTGAAAAGAGAGAAGTGCATGGAAATTTAGGGGATCCACAAAAGGGCAGAAGTCTAGGGCGCGCACACTGATTTGCACAGAGGGGACGGACAGCTGATTGTGCCACTGGGTTTCTCTAGTGAGCTGGAGACAGACCCTCCCAACTGCACCACTTCGAACTGCACTGAACCCCAGTTTCCATCGATACCCTGGGAACCCATACTCATACGAGCCCCAGAGCACAAGGAAACCGGAAAGGCAGATGTCTAGAGGCATGCACACCCATGTGCACAGAGATGGCTGCAGGAATTACCAAGAGACACTTGAGACTCCGGGGATACATAGCATGGGGCTGACTGAAAGTCAAGGCCATCTGCTAAGCCCTGAGACTCCACCCAATCCAAGCTCAACAGAGAGGCTTTTACAGTTTTGCAAGTCTTGTATCAAAAGGCTGATTCCAACACAGAAGTTCTCCCAACAGAGTGAAAATGCAGAGACAAAGGAACAGATAACAAATGAAAGAAAGCGAGGAAGAAAAATGACTGGATATAGAGTTCAAAACCAGAGTTATAAGATTTTTCAAGAATTTCCTAGAAAAGATGGTTAACTTTAGTGAGACCCAAGTGAAGATGAAAAAGACAAACTAGAAATTAAACATATACTGACTGAAACAAAAAAATATTATACAGAGACCCAACAGAAGACTAGAGGAACACAAGAATCAAGTCAAAGATTTGAAATA
>JAAGEH010000135.1:11798655-11820806 GCA_011751065.1 Lasiurus cinereus | reverse complement strand
GGGGTAACCAAGAAGCAGGGGAGAGCTGTTAGGTGTGATTGGGCCTGCAGAGCAGGGCAGTTGGGGGGGACCAGGCCAACAGGGGAGGGCAGTTGTGGGGGACCAGGACTACAGGAGAAGGCAGTTGGGGGCAACCAGCCTGGCAGGTTAGGGCAATGGGGGTAACCAGACCTACAGAGGAAGGCAGTTGTGGGCAACCAGGTCTGCAGGAGAGGGAAGGTAGGTGAGAGAGATCAGGCATGCAGGGGAGGGCAGTTAGGGGTGACTGGGCCTGCAGGGGAGGGCAGTTGGGGGCAACCAGGCTGGAAGGAGAGGGCAGTTGGTGGCAACCAGGTGGAAGGGGAGAAGTTAGGCATCGATCAGGCTGGCAGAGAAGTGGTTAGGGGGTGATCAGGTTGGCATGCAGAAACAGTTAAGGACAATCAGGCAGGTAGGTAGGTGAGCAATTAGGAGCCAGCTGTTCCAGATTGTGAGAGGGTTGTCCAACTGCCAGTTCAGTCCCCTTTGGGATTGGGCCTAAACCAAGTCAGACATCCCTGAGGGGTCCCAGATTGGAGAGGCTGGGCTAAGAAACACCCTTCCCCAGTGCATGAATTTCATTCACCAGGCCTCTAGTATATTCACTGAGTGGCCAGATTATTATGACCTCTTAACACATACTCAGTGTATATCCTTTATAATAAGAGGCTAATATGCAAATTGTCCCCTTGTCCAGGAGTTCTACCAGCAGGCAGGCTGGCCAACCATCCATGTCCCCTCCCCCTGGCCAGGCTAGCCGGACCTCACCCAAGCATGAATTCATGCACCAGGCCTCTAATATCTATATTAATAAAAGAGTAATATGTTAATTAGACCAGGAGACCTTCCGGACATCCTTCTGGACAAAGCCATGTTGGTGGGACCAAGGCAGAGGCATTTAGGGGCAATCAGGCTGGCAGGGCGGCAGTTGGGGGCAACCATGCTGGTGGGAGGGGGAGGGGCAGTTGGGAGTGAGAAGGCTGGCAGGGGGGGTCAGTTGGGGGCAAGCAATCCAGCAGGGGTGGCAATTAGAGGTAAGCTGGCTGACTGGGGGTGGGGGTGGCAGTTGGGTGTGAGAAGGTGGGCAGAGGAGGGGGGAAGTTGGGGCAAGCTGGCCAGCTGGGGAAGGGGCAGCATTGGGGGTGAGCTGGCTGACATGGTGGGGGCAGTTGTGGGAAAGCTGGCCAGAAAGGGGGGGCAGTTGGAGGCAAGCAGTTTGGCAAGAGTGGCAGTTAGGGGCAAGCTGGATGACAAGGGGGTGCAGTTGGCAGCTAGCTTGCCAGCAGGGTGGACATTTGGGGGTGGCTTGCCAGCAAGAGGGGCGGCAGTTGGAGGTGAGCAGTCTGGCAGGAAAGGCAGTTAGGGGAAAGCAGGCTGATGGGGGGGGGCCGGTTAGGGGCAATTAGGCCAACATAGGAGGCAGTTGGGGGCAATCAGGCTGGCAGGGGGGCAGTTGGAGGTGAGCTGGCTGGCATGGGGGACCGTTGGAGGGGATCACAGTGACAGGGAGGCTGGTGTGGCAATCAAGCCAGTGAGAAAGACACTTGGGGGTCATGAGGCCAGTAGGAAAGGGCAGTTGGGGGCTATGAGGCTGGCAGAGGAGGGCAGTTGGAGATGAGTAGGCCAGCAGGCAGAATGGTTAGGGGTAATTAGGCAGGCAGGCAAGTGAGTGGTTAGGAGCTAACAGTCCCGGATTGCAAGAGGCACAGGGATCAGGCTTAAACCAACAGTCGGACATCCCCCGAGGGGTCCCAGATTGGAGAGGGTACAGATGGGGCTGAGGGACACCCCCCATGCACAAATTTTGTGCACCGGGCCACTATGATACACACACACACACACACACACACACACACACACATATACACACACACATATACACACACAGACACAAATACACATACACACACACACACACTGAATGGCCAGATTATTATGCATTCAGAGATCATAATAATTTGGCCACTCAGTGAATAAATTAAGTGAAAGTAGAATTCTGGGTCACCAATCATCTTCTTATAACATTTTGATTAGAATGTTATAGTTTAAATATAATGCACAGAGAAAAATATATTTCTTAGGCATATACAAGTATTTATATATATATAGTTCCTTGGATTAATTAAATAAAAAGATACAAAAAGGTGGAGATATGTTTACCAGAAGCAGAGCTGAATAAGATAACTGAAAATTAAATGTAGACTATTTGGTAACCAAAGGAAAAGAGGAAACAGAGTGGTTTCTATAGTTGATCTTGATTCACATTAAGTAGTGCAAGTAGGCTTTCCAAAAGATATTCCAGTATTTTCATGTAAATATTTAAAACATTATTATTACAAACCTCAAAGTTGTACTGACTCAATAAATGTGGTATAAATTTAATTCGTTTCTCTAAATTATCCAGGAACACTTTGTTATCTGTTTTTTAATTATTTTGATTTTCATAATTGTGCTGACTGAGAACAGGATTAATATTTACTAATTGCCATTAAAATAGAAACAGGAATAAATTGTGGTGATGCTAACAATTTATTAGAAATAAGTACATGAACACAAATAACAAAGGGGTGTGCCGAGAAAAGAGTGGGATAGTCAGACATGAAGAGCCATAATGACTTGGTCCCAAGTGTACGAGGAGAAAGATGTTGTTGAAAGGACAACTCTAAATCTGGACTCCCTGGAATAAGAGCTGCCCCTGAGGCTCTCAGGCAAATTCATAAAATCTCAGTGCCCTGGTGCCAGTCACTCAGAGACCTCTTGTGACTCGCCTCATCTAGCCCAGGAGAACTCCGTTTAAAGCAGGTGAGTGATTTTTTTAAAATTTATTTCTATGGGATGAAATTTCAGGCAAAAATTCCCTCTCCAGACTAGATGCCACAGGGCCTACAGTTAGGTGGTGGAAAATATTAGGACCATTGTCTAGAAATAGAATTGAAGAGACAAAATCAGCTGTGTGCTAGAGCTACTTGTACTGACTCATTTGTGCCCATTGCTTGCAGGCTCCACATTCACAAGACCATGGTAGGAGAATATACACTGCAGAAGTTGGCAAATACTACAGATCAGGGTTTTGTATTTGCATATGTATTTAAAGTATGGAGATGTAAAATAAACTACAATGATGTATCTTTAACAGCCTATTAGAATGCTTAAAATTTTAAAAAATATAGTACCAAGCCCTAGCTTGTTTGGCTCAGTGGACAGAACTTCAGCCTGCCGACTGAAGGTCCCAAGTTCAATTCCAGTCAGAGGCACATGCCGGGGTTGCAGGCTTGATCCCCAGTGGGGGCACATGCAAGAGATGCCCATCAGTGATTCTTTCTCTTCATTGATGTTACCATATCTCTCTTCCTGTTCCTTCCTCTCTGGAATCAATAAAATAAAATATATATGTGTCTTTAAAAAAAAAGTACCAAGACCTGTTGAGGATGTGAAGTAATGGCAGCTCATACATTGCTGTTGGAAATTCACAAAATTGGCACTTTGGAGAAATTGGGCAATTTTTAAATGAAGTTAGACATATGCTTATCCTATGACCTGGCAATCTTAGATTAAGATTTGTTTTAAATAGTCACCCCAGGATATTTTTTCCATTGATTTTAGAAAAAGTGGATGGAAGGAAGAAGGAGAGAGAGAGAGAAAGCATTGATGTGAGAGAGACAGACATTGATTGCTTGCCTCTCACATATGCCCGGATAGGGATTGAACCTAACTGCCCTCCCCTGCTAGCTTGATTGCCCCTAACTGCCTCTGCCTTGGCTCCCCCCACCATGGCTTTGTTCAGAAGGAAGTTGGATGTCTGGAAGGTGGCCAGTCAATCTGGTCTAATTAGCATATTACCCTTTTATTGTTAAAATGTGGTTTCATATCTGTAAAATATAAATAGGTTTCAAATAGAGTATATATGTAATCTATGTAAAAATAGTGTCAGTATGTAAAAATTTAATTAAAAAAAGAATAAAAGTACATCATCCAGAAGTAATAAATGTAACTTCTCCATGCACTTTATTATCTTCAGTATTTTTAAAGTGATAATTTCATAGTTTTACAGTTTAATTTAGTATCTACCCTTTCAAATGACATAATGGAGACTAGGGAAGTACTATATATAGAATGCTGACTTACTCTCAATTGGGGAATGAACAGTAAATAAATAATTGCAATGATATAGGATAAATGCTTTTTAAAAGACTATGCTTGTCTAAATTAGTGGTGTTAAGCATACATTATTTTGAAATCCATGTTATATTACAGCTGCTCTTCATTCTGTAGTAAAAAGGATAGGACATCACTACCTACTCAGGAAATGCCTTTGTTCTTCTCCTCCCAAAATCCCCTCCCAGTAATCTCAAGATCTCAGCTTCATTCAGTTCAGAAGGCCATTTGCCCCTTAATACACTCACAAAAGATGAAAGCATATGTAGTAATTTTTTTTAAATCTTCAAATTTTATATTCATAGAGCTGTGAGAAGACTCATGAGCCTCAAAGTCCTATTTGGAAAAATTGGTGATGAAAACACCTATTTCCCTGTGCTGTAAGAAGCCATCAATGAGGTACCATAAGTAGCATTTTTATATTTGTCCTTGACATTGAGATAAAAAATAATTTATGCTATTTCACTGTGAAAGCAGTCCATCAGTATAAATATATCCAATTTATAATACTAGGACAAGTGTTTCAATGTCCTAACATTTCAGTCTTTATTTTCTTTTTCCCTTCCAATCTGTTATCCACAAGCTGCCCGGCTAACATATTCAAAATGTTCTTCAGTTTCTTAACTCATTATGGCTGACCATTTACTTACAGATTAATCTGTATTCTGAGCAAATCAGTTTTGACTGGCATCTTTTTTCCAATTACCCAAATTTACACTTCCACAACCACACAGAGCTGAAAGCAGTTTTAAATACATTTGGCATTTGCATGGCAAATATTTCTCCTTAAATTCCCAAGTGACCTAGTTCCATTCTCTACTTGGTACTCCCATCAAATATTAGCATCCTAAACTATCTCCAAAGGTAATCTCAAAAATAAGTTCTTAAAACAGCCCTGCCCATTTGGCTCAGTGGGTAGAGTGTTGGCCTGTGGACGGAAGGGTCTTGGGTTCGATTCTTGTCAAGGGAACATGCCTGAGTTGTGGGCTCAATCTTCAGTAGGAGGTGTGCAGGAGGCAGCTGATCAATGGTTCTCTCTCATCATTGATGTTTCTATCTCTCTCTTCCTCTCTGAAGTCAATAAAAATATATTAAAAAAATAACTTCTTAAAATCAACATGAATATAAATTGAAGTAACCCTTCCATTGTGTTACCATATTCATTTAATTTTGGACCACAAAGATGTTAATCATTAGTTTAACTAGAGGCCTGGTACAGGAAATTCATGCACAGGTAAGGTCCCTAGGCCTGGCCGGCAATCAGGGTCGATTGGGACCTTCTTCCCTGGCTGCAGCTGCCACGGGGGTCTTCCTTTATTCCACACCATCCCCTGTGATCAACACATGTTTTAGCGAACGATCGAACTCCTATTCTACTGGTAGAACTCCCAAGGGGACAATTTGCATATTAGGATTTTATAGAGAGATTATTTAATTTTCTATACTTGTATAAGGGTTTATCTTGTTTATGAGATTAAGACTTCAGCTTTTAAATTTATCTTTATTATTGAATGTATTATCATACCTTATTTATCTTATCTACATATTTGCATTGAAATCCTAACATCCCCCCAAAAAAGGACCATATAGTTACTAAAAGCACCTGAAAATATCAAAGAAAAATGTACAGATAATCAAATTTTCCTCTGTCTCTCTAAATAGGTGATGAAGTCTTAAAAGATTTCCATGAGCATGACTGCATCAAATCACACTGCTGTTAGCCACACAGTTTTCCGCTTGCTGGGCATCCCTGGCCTTGAGGACCAGCACATGTGGATTTCCATCCCCTTCTTCATTTCCTACATTATTGCTCTGCTTGGCAACAGCTTGCTCATCTTCATTATCCTCACAAAACGCAGTCTCCATGAACCCATGTACCTCTTCCTCTGCATGCTGGCCGGAACAGATATTGTTCTCTCCATGTGCATAGTGCCTCAGGCCTTGGTCATCTTCTGGTTCTATGTCGGGGAGATCTCCCTGAATCGTTGCATCACTCAGATATTCTGCCTCACTTCCACTTTCATGTCCGAGTCAGGAATCCTGCTGGTAATGGCATTTGACCGCTACATTGCCATATGCTACCCGCTGAGATACACAGCTATTCTTACACAGTCACTGATTGGAAAAATCGGTGCGATAATCTTTCTGAGAAGTTCTGGGACAGTTTTCCCTGTTATATTTCTTCTAAAAAGACTGACTTTCTGCAAAGGCAACATCATCCCAAACACCACTTGTAAGCACATTGTCTTGGCCAAAATTTCCTGTAATGACATACGAGTAAACATCTGGTATGGTTTTTTTGTCCTAATGTCTACCTTGGTCTTAGATGTTGTGCTAATTTTTGTTTCATATATGCTTATTCTCCGTGCTGTCTTCCATATCCCATCCCGAGATGCACGCCACAAAGCTCTCAACACATGTGGCTCCCACGTCTGTGTCATCATCCTCTTTTATGGGCCTGGGATCTTCTCAGTTCTCACTCAGCGCTTTGGACGCCACATCGCACTTCACATTCACGTTCTGCTGGCCAATGTCTATACTCTCATTCCACCTATGTTAAATCCCATTATTTATGGCATTAGGACCAAGCAGATTCGAGACCTGGTGGTTTGTTGTTTCCAAAACAGAAATGACTTTAAAAATAGAAACTAACCTTGTACTTTTCTCAGTAATTCTCACCAGGCTTGAGGTGACATTATCTATCAGGATGTGGAGAGGTCCAATAGAGATACTAGTCAAATGTCTCTGTGTCGAGTTGTCTTAGAGCAATTGTGTGAGTAATATGTTGGTGGATGTTTCTTGCCAAGCTTTGAATAAGTCATTAGATATCAGTTTCTTTGGGGTATTAGAGTTCTCCTAAAATTCAGATCAGTTCACCTCTTTACTTCTAGATGAGAGGTTAGAATGCAATGAAGTGGAGACTGGCCTTCCATGGAAAATTGTTGAACTATATTGAGGCATTCTATGCTTTGAATGTCAGCACTTGTCTTATTCCTCTCATTAGGACATTTTACCATCCATTCACTCCTATATCATATCCTTATATTTTTTAGACAGATTTTCATGAAATGTATATATTACTATGTCATATATAGTCAATTTACAATTAGTATACTTTTAGCATAAATGAGTGCTCATGTAAATACATTTTTCTTCTTGCTTTTAAAATACAAAACAGTTCATTAATGCTTATGTTTGTAAAATTTTTATTTATGTTGTTAATCATTTAGAAGAAAATAGTCAACATGAGACCAAATAAAGTACACACAAAAAAGTATATTAAACAAGTATTACACAGAAAATACACTACTATGTAACAAATGTTATCTAGGTTAATAAAAGTATGTACTAGGTTAAATCATGGCACATCTACTAGTATAAGCCTGTCTAATAAAAGAGTAATATGCAAATTGACTGTACCTCCGCTATATTCACAAGACACATCCACAAGCCATGCCCAGCAGCCCAGCAGAAGCAAATATGCAAATTAACCCAACCAAAATGGCTACGGCCACAGAGAGAGCATGAGGGAGGCTTGGGTTGCCCCCAGTGATGGAGGAAGCCAAGCTTTCCACACACCCTGGCCGGCCCAGGCCTCTACTTAAAGCAACAATGTTTCAATGGCTGCCACCACCAGGTGAGCAGAAGGCTTGGCTCTGCTCCAGGCTACAAAGTTTCAATTGTAGAAGATAAATAAATCCAAGATATCAGGCCCTCCGCTTGGGGTCGCTGGGGGGCATGGTTGGCCTGCAAACCACCACAGGCCCCTTGCCCAGTCTACCCCATGCCCTAAGGGAACCCCCACTCTGATCTAGGACACCCTTCAGGGCAAACCAGCTGGCCTCCACCTGTGCACAAGGCCTCTATCCTATCTAATAAAAGAGTAATATGCAGATTGACCATCACTCCAACACATAATATGGCTGTCGTCATGTGGTCAAAAGATCCTGCCCCCATGTGGTCACAGGATGGCCACCACAAGATGGCCAGCAGGGGAGGGGAATTGTCAGGGACCAGGCCTCCAAGGGAGGGCAGTTCTAGGTGATCAGGCCAGCAGAGGAGGGCATTTGGGAGAGACTAGATCTGCAAGGGAGGGCAGTTGGGGGTGATCAAACCTGCAGGGGAGGGAGTTAGGGGTGACCAGGCCTATAGGGTAGGGCAGTTAGGGGCAAACAGGCTGGCAGGGGAATGGTTAGGGGGTGATCAGGCTGGCAGCCAGAAGCAGTTAGAGGCAATCAATAAGGCAGGCAGGTGAGCAGTTGGGAGCCAGCAGTCCTGAATTGTGAGAGAGATGTCTGACTGCCTGATTATCCTACCTGGATTGGGCCTAAACAGGCATTCAGACATCCCTCAAGTAGTCCCAGATTAGAAAGGAAGCAGTCTGGGCTGAAGGATGCCCCCCTCCTGCACAAATTTTGTGCACCAGGCCTTTAGTTTACAATATAAAAGAGTAGTGAGACATAATAATATGGGTTTATATGTTTGCTGATGGAAATATATTCACATTATATTTGGGAGACAAGTGTGTCCCTGATCAGTCAGTTAAATATGATGGAATTTTTAAATAATATGTTTAACTAACCATCACACATCAATCTATGCTAAAATTGTATGAATGGGTGACTATACTTGGGTTATAAGGTATAGGTGATTTTTATAATAATTTTAGTCTTGCCAATACCGGTTTGGCTCAGTGGATGGAGCGTCAGCCTGCGGACTGAAGGGTTCCAGATTCAATTCCGGTCAAGGGCACGTACCTTGGTTGCGGGACACATACCTAGTAGGGGGTGTGCAGGAGGCAGCTGATCGATGTTTTGTCTCTCATCAATGTTCCTATCTCCCTATCTCTCTCCCTTCCTCTCTGTAAAAAATCAATAAAATTAAAAAATAATAACAAAAATTTAATCTGAATTTTCTAATATTTATACAGTGAGCATAAAGAAGAATAAGTTAAAGGTTTTTTTATTTTAAGAAAATAGTATGTTCAAATTTGATCAATATATTCTTTAGTATAGGAATGCAAGAGATTAATTATCTCAGGTTTTGATTGTATGGAAATATTTTTATTTTATTAGTCTTAATTTTGAAAGGAATAATTTCATGGGTACAGAATTTTAATTTGGCAGAAATATTTAGAACTTCAAAAAAATTTTTTTTAATGTTAATGATATCTTTATCGTAAATCTTCAGTAAATTTTTTTTTCTTTTTATTAATTTTTATTAATTTTTTATACATATCTCCCCATTGCCCTCCCTCCCTCCTAGGCATACCCCAACCCCCCGGGTCTGTGATCATTGGTTATGCTTATATGCATGCATACAAGTCCTTTGATTGATCACTTATCTACCTCACCTAACTTTAATCTTTCTGCTGTAATTTCACAGTCTGATGCTTTATGATTTTTGTCCCCCTGAGAATTATCACTCTACTCCCTTTCTGTGCTCCTGATTCTATTATATCCACCAGTTTATTCTGTTGATCAAATTTTTAATTCACTTAATTTTTAGATTCACTTGTTGATAGATATGTATTTGTTGTTCATAATTTTTTGTCTTTTACCTTTTTCTTCTTCCTCTTCTAAAAGAGTACCTTTCAGCATTTCATATAATACTGGTTTGGAGTTGATGAACTCCTTTAGCTTTTCCTTCTCTGTGAAGCACTTTATCTGCCCTTCAATTCTGAATCATGGCTTTGCTGGATAGATTATTCTTGGTTGTAGGTTCTTGCTATTCATCACGTTGAATATTTCTTGCCACTCCGTCTGGCCTGCATCATTTCTGTTGAGAAATCAGCTGACAGTCGTATGGGTGCTCCCTTGTAGGTAATGAACTGTTTTTCTCTTGCTGCTTTTAATATTCTCTCCTTGTCTTTTGCTCTTGGTATTATAATTATGATGTGTCTTGGTGTGGTCCTCTTTGGATTCCTTTTATTTGGGGTTCTGGGTGCTTCCTGGACTTGTAAGTCTATTTCTTTTACCAGATGTGGGAAGTTTTCAGTCATTATTTCTTTAAATAGGTTTTCAGTATCTTGCTCTCTCTCTTCTTCTGGCACCCCCACAATTCTGATGTTGGTACGCTTGAAGCTGTCCCAGAGGCTCCTTACATTATCTTCACATTTTTGGATTCTTTTCTCTTCTTGCTTTTCCAGTTGAATGTTTTCTGCTTCTTTATATTTCAAATTTTTGACTTGATTCTTGCCATCCTCTAGTCTGCTGTTAGGACTCTGTATAATATTTTTTATTTCAGTCAGTGTCTCTAGTATGTCCTTTTTCATCTCCTCTTGGGTCTCACTAAATTTATCCAACATTTCTAGCATATTCTTGAAAAACCTTATAAGCGTGGTTTTGAACTCTATATCCAGTCATTTTTTTCCTCCATTTCTTTTGTTTGTGATCCCTTCCCTTGTCTCGGCATTTTCACTATGCCGGGGAAACTTCTGTGTTGAATTCAGCCTTCTGATACCAGACTTGCAAAACCAAAGAAGCTTCTGTTGAGCTTGGGATGGGTGGAGTCTCAGGGCTTAAGGGACCGCCTTGCCTTCCAGTCAGCCCCACCCTCCACGGCCCCTGAGTCTCACATGACTGGGTAATCGCTGGAGCAGTCCTTGTGCACGAGCCCACAGTGCCTCTAATCGCTGCCTTTCTGGCTACCCTGCGCTCCAGGACCACACAAGACTAGGTCCCCAGGGTTTCGCCTGAAACAGGGGCTTAGTGGTCAGAAGTGGCGCAGTTGGGAGGGTCTGTCTCCCACCCAGTCGCGAAAGCCAGCGGCACAATCAGCAATCTGTCCTGTGCGACTCCCCTAAATTTCCGTGCACTTCTCCCTTTTCACAGTCCAATCTCCCCCCTTATGAGTTTCGGCTGGATCTGGGGTTTAGTGTCGTAGGATAAGGGGTTCAATGCCTTTGAGAGTCTCCGTTTCCCTCCTGCCAGAGAAAGCCAGCCAGGTTCTCCGGCACCCGCTCTCTCAGCGTGCCCGTCTCCATACCTCAGCTTTTTGCAGCTCCTCTGAGTCTCTGTGAGCCCCTCTCTTTCCCTCTAGTTGTAGAACTTCCACTCAGCCAGCTTTCCTGTGTTTCTGGATGATGTCCGTTCTGTCTTTTAGTTGTAGTTTTGAAATTGTTGTGCGAGGCAGCAGTGTAGGTGTTTACCTATGCCGCCATCTTGGATTCCGCCCCCCCCCCCCCCACACACACACATTGGCTATTTATGTCTTTTTTATATCTTTTTTATTTTGTTTTTATTTCAGAGAAAAAGGGAGAGGGAGAGTTAGAAACATCTATGATGAGAGAGAATCATTTATAGGCTGCCTCCTGCACATTTCCTACTGGGGATGGAGCCTGCAACCCAGGCATGTGCCCTTGACCAGAATCAAACCCGGGACCCTTTACCATAGACTGATGCTCCATCCACTGAGCAAAATCAGCAAGGGCTATATGTCTTTTTTAAAAAACAGTCTAGTATGCAGGGGATGTGTGTAGGAAGGCAATGGCAAGATATTAATACATTAATAATGAAGTTAAAAATATAAGAATAAAATAAAAACCAGTTTAGTTCTAACCAGTGTGGCTCAACTGTTTGAGAACCATACCATGAATCTAGAGGTCAGAGTTGGATCCCAGGGGAGTAAGGGAGGGGAGAAAAGGGAATGGAGGGCAGGGACAGCTGGCCAATCAATGTTTCTCTGTCTCTCCCTTTCCCTTCCTCTCTCTCTAAAATCAATAAAAACATTTTTTTTTAAATAGAAAGCTGTTTATCCAGATCCTCAGACCATTTTTAATTAGGTTGTGTGGATATTTTGCTCTTGCATTGTATGAGTTTCTTATATATTTTGCATATTAACCCCTTATCAGTTATCTGTTTTGCAAATATATCTCTAATTCCAAAGGTTTCTTATTTATTATGTTGATTATTTCTTTTCCAATGCAAAGCCCTTTCATTTAATGTGATTCCCCCTTATTGATTTTGCTTTTGTTGTTTGTACTTCTGATGTCATATCCAAAATATCATTGGCAGACCCAATGTCAAGGAGCTTATTTCTCATGTTTTCTTTTATAAGTTTTATTCTTTCAGTTATGTTTGTTGTTTTGTTTATTAAATTATTTTCATTTTTTTTTTTTTTTGAGTGGTGTAAGTTAGGAGTCCACTTTCATTCTTCTGTAATTATCCAATTTTATGAACAACATTTATTTAAGAAGCAATCCTTTCCCCAATAATTATCCTTGGTTCCCCTGTCAAATATTAGTTCAATGTATGTGTGAGTTTATTTCATTCTGTGTGTTCTGTTCCATTGATTTATGTGTCTATTTTTTGCCAGTACTATATTGTCTGATTACTTCAGCTTTGCAATGTAGTTTGAAATAGTTATAGATTCACAGTGAAGCATCCATCTCATATAAAAACTGCTGTTTGAAATTTTAACTTTGCTATTGGCTTCTGTAAATGTTTGTTTGCTTAAATAATAAGGAAAATGAGACTATTCTCGCTTCAGAGAGGCCATTAAACCTTCCCTGGACAAAATTATCAGTGCTGGCACCGGGCCAGGCCTTTGGTTGAGGTCTCAAAGCCTCAGCACATAGGGGCCCTTTAAGAACTTGCTAAGGTGTGAGAAACATCCCATATTTGGGAGACAAAGAAGGTAAAAACATATAAATAGGGAAAACTTCTGCATGTTGGGGCACAGAATTTGAGAAACATTTTCCTCTGGACCTGCTCATAATAAATGTAACTCCAAACTCTCTGAGCATGGTTTGATTGTTTTGGTTTTCTGTATCATTTTTGGTTCTTTGAGATTCCGGGAAAACCAACCCATACTTGGCTTTTTAGCCTCTGGTGAGTGAACTAGGTTTGGGGCCCGGGGGAGCAGGATAGTACCACTCTGCTGACTTAGCAGAATTGAACCGGGGGATTCCAGGCCCTCCCAGACATCAGCCCAGGACTGAGCCGGATCTGGAGAGAGTGGACGGACACTTCTGGACCTGTCGACAGAATCTGTAAAGTAGGGGCCCTATCAGTTTGGCCCACTCCAAGTGAGTGGAAGGGGGAGCTTGATCATCTTCCGGGAAGCTCTATCTTCCACAGGTAAATTAATCAGGAATCAGGTGTCAGGTGGACTGTTTAAACTGGGTAAATAATTGGTAGAAGTAAAAAACGTGAACTAGCTAGTATATAAATGTGGGACTCTAGAGGTGAGTGACTTCAGATTCCATTAAGAAATTATGAGTTCACTCTGCTGTTTGTTTGTGTGTAAGACTAGCCAGTTTGCTATTGAGAAGGGGTACTGGACATAGTCATAACTCCTCCAGTAGGTTCTCACCAAGACGTTGGTTGAGAATTCTGTTCTGGGGCATGGGTGCCAGGAGTGCCCCCAAACCCAAATGGCAAGTTGGGCATTGTTTCCTTTATCTCTCAGCTTCCCATCTGGGCTAGTCTACTGAGAGAGTGTGAGTGTGGATGTTTGTCTGTCTTGGAATAATTATCTGTTCATCAACTGATCTGTGTGAGGAAGAAGCTACTTTGTGCCTTCTGGCTGTATACAGGAGAGTAGTTGTTATCTCTTTCTATTGTTTAATTTTTTAAGGATGGGGTGGACCTGCTGTGACAGAGTGCAAAAGTCTTTAGCAACTGCTGGAATTCTTTTTCTGAGTTTTTGCTCTCTGTCAGAGAGAGAATCAGCCCATTTAGTTAATAAAAATTCCTCTCTAATTTTGTATAAGTAAGGGTTTCAGTTTGTTCTGATTTGTGAATTTGTTATATTAAATTTTAAAGTCTTAGGGTTAATTTAAAGGCATAACTTTGTGACATTTCAAAGAACAAAGAACTTTTATTTATGGTTTTCTTATCTCTTTTGGTGGTAGGAGATGTGCAGGGACTGGGCTTACAGCTTTGCAGGGTGGAGAGATTTACAGGCCCTGTCCCTGCCTGTGACATCATAGTCTAACATAAACCGTCTAAGACTGAACTAAGGCTAGATTATTATTAACGTGTTTATTTAATTTAATTATTTATTTACGTGTGTCTTTTATGGTCTATTGTCTTCATAGTTATATGCTTGTTTAACTTACTGTTTTCAGTTATTAAGATCCTCATAGAGGACATAACCTGGGTCATTTCATTCCTCCCTCATCCTGATTCCGATAGCATCTGTAAAGGGATGAAAGATTTTTTTCTTTCAGGAGGCTATCCAGGCTTTCAGTTTGGAAGAAATTTTCCTATGTACCCTTATCCTTCTCTGCTATTTTCCAAACTTACTAAGAGTCATTTTTCTCCACAGGTAGGACCTCAGGCTTCAAAATGGAGCACTACTACAGTGGTAGTCTGGAATTTTCTCTGAAACTCCCACTGTTTCTATTTCTCTCCTTTGTAAGAATTGTCTTCCTCTGACTCACAGTAGGAAAGGGAGACAAGTAACTGGACTGGAGAATGGGAATGGTTGGAGAAATCAAGAGTAGTGAAGAAGGAAGGTTTAAGATACTCTAGCAGCTTAGAATAAACTGGAAAAATCTATGAGGAAAAACAACTATTACAGAAAGAAAGAAGTATCCTTAATTGTAAAAAGCCTAAATATACTGGATCTCAGACCATTTGCCTTGTTTGAGGACAGAGTAAATGTTTAATGCAGAAAAGACGACAAGAAGGATGTTGGCAGTTAATCATGAAGCAGGGAGAGATAGGTTTTTTATTTTATTTTTACTGGCAGCAGAGGGGTCTGGTCCAGGTGTCTTATCAGAACTTCATGAGATTCAAGGTTACAAGTTTTCTGTAAGCATAAGTAATCTGGCTGTCTTAGTGATTTAAAACTGGTGGCTAGGCAGATTCATCCCCCAAGAGGCAAGTGAAAAAAGGGGGGCGGATGCCTGAGCTGCCTGCATTGACCATGGAAGAAGCTGCAGCAGCACAAAAAAGCAGGGGACAGCAGACATTTACCTGATACTAGAACTGCCCTACTGCTGCCCACTGAGTAATAAGCATTTTACAACAAGCAATGTAAGACTTAGGCCTTTGGCTGTCTGGCTAAAACAGTTAAACCAGAGGCCAGTTACTGTTACTGGCCTCCAGCAGGCCCAGTACTAGAGCAGCAAGCCCAGGATCTGTAAAAGCAGCAGATAGAGCTAGTGAAAGCTCCTTGTTTGCAAATGTACTGAAAGGGTTCAGTACCTGTAGCTGCTGGAAGAGGAGGCCCTGAGATCCCTTTCCCAGTGCACTCCCTTGGGAGAGGCCTGATCGCTGCTCTGCCACAAAGGAGACTGGTGGGAAGACAAGGGGCCTAATACCCAAGCCACTGCCACAGAAGCGCTTTGCAATATGCAAAGCTGTTTCTAACTGCAACTCTAGCTGTTTTGGACTGGCAGCTTGAAGGCAAAGAAAAGCACTCTCCCTGGACTGGGGAGCCTTCAAGACTTTGAGATTCTCCAAGAGAAGAGTCTGACTGAGGGATAGCAGAGACCCTGTTGGGTTAGAAGGATCTAAGGCCACATGTTAAACTTATAAATTACAGCTTTCTAGGCAGATTTCCAAGCCCAGTTATGTAGGGGTTAAGCTGCCTGTTACAGCAAAACACTTTCTCCTGTGCCAGAATAAATTTTAAGAAATTAGACAGGCTGTGTTTGTGGCTAGAACGAAAAACTGGCCACCATGCAAAGCCCTGATAGTGACTTGCAGAAAACAGTATAATAGACTTAGATGATGCCTGCCAATATTGTACTTCATTGTGTTAATAATATTGCATTAACCTTACAGATTTGAATACAGTTGCCAAAAGGACAAGTGCCCAAATGGACAAGAAAAGTACCCATCTGGTTTTGGTCTCTATTGAAAGACAGTTGGCAGCCTGTATACTGTCTTGCAGGTCTGTGTGGCCATACCATGTCAGGTGTGGCATAAACCTCAACTTTAGGAACCTGGGGAAGTCCTGTTTGGAATAGAGGAAAGTGGTGAGTACCAGCCCTTTGTTACAAATCCTGTGAGGTCCTGTGACATGTGAGACACTGTAAAGCAATAAAGTTCCCTTAGTCCTTTCTCAGAGGGTATGTAACCCCTCCCAGATTCTATATGAAATTTTAAGAACAAGTCAAGTAGGGGAACCCTACTACTAGGACAGTTATAATTGTCTATTTGGATATAGACACATTTTGAATTTCTCCATGTCAATTGAAGACAGTTATATTACTCTGAAGAATCCATAGAAAGGACTGACAAGGAAAATCAGAAAATCTTAAAGTAGGTCAGGATATTTTTCTCCTTATATAATTCCTCTGAAATTTGACAATGCTTAATAAATCATGGCAATACATTTCTTTGCATAAATTCAATAAGACCAGTTTCCAATAGTGGTTTGATTGACTGGAAACTTTGACTGGAGTGTCATATTTTAAAGAGTCTTGTCTGAACTCTGAAGACTTGAAGCCAATAAGAGTGCCAAGGAAAAACCTTGTATCCTGCATGGGAGCCCTGAAAATGGCTGGCGCTGGAGCATCAGGCCCATGCCCTATCATCACTGGTGGTTGGCCAGAGTAGAAGGGGAGAAATAAGGATGCCTCTGTGTACCTGAAGAACACCCTAGCACTCCTATTGAGATGGGCCTTAAAACCTAGGGTGGGGAGAAACCAAGATGGCAGCATAAGTAAACACCTAAACAGCTGACTTGCACAACCATTTCAAAACTACAACTTAAAGACAAAATGGACATCATCCAGAACCTCATGAAAGTTGGCTGAGTGAAAATTCTACAACTAGAAGGAAAGAGAGGGGCTCATTGAGACTCAGAGGAGCTACAAAAAGCTGAGGTATGGAAAAGCGCAAGTGGAGAGAGTGGGCACCGGAGTGCCTGGCTAGCTTCCTCTGGTGGGAGGGAGACGGAAACTCCCAACTGCACAGAACCCCTGATCCTATGACATTGAACCCCAGTTTCAGGCGAGAGTCATACGGGGGCAGTCTAGACTGTGAAAGGAAAGAAGTACATGGAAATTTAGGGGAGCTGTGAAAGGGCAGAAGTCTAGGGCGTGCACAGTAATGCTCCCAGAGGGGATGGACTGCCTATTGTGATGCTGGCTTTCTCTAGTGGCTGAGAGAAAGAGCCTCCCAACTAAGCCACTTCTAACTGCATTGAACCCCAGTTTCTGGTGAGACCCTGGGGACCCAGACTCATACGGGGCCCAGAGTGAAAGGGAACTTGACATCTAGAGGCATGGACACGTGTGTGCACAGAGACAGCTGCAGCGATTACCGAGAGACACTTGAGACCCAGGGGCTGCATAGAGTGGGCCTGAATGGAAGCCAAGGCCGTCTGCTAAGCCCTGAGACTCCACCCCATCCAAGCTCAACAGAGAGGATTTTACAATTTTGCAAGTCTTGTATCATAAGGCTGATTCTAATACAGAAGTTCTCCCAGCATAGTAAAAATGTGGAGACAAAGAAACAGATCACAAATGAAAGAAATAGAGAAAAACAAACGACCAGATATAGAGTTCAAAACTATGGATATAAGGTTTTTCAAGAATTTCCTAGAGAAGATGAAAAAAGACCAACTAGAAATTAAACGTACACTGACTGAAATAAAAAATATTATACAGAGACCTAACAGCAGACTAGAGGAACACAAAAATCAAGTCAAAGATTTGAAATACAAAGAAGCAGAAAACACTTAACTGGAAAAGCAAGAAGAAAAAAAAAATCCAAAAATATGAAAATAGTGTAAGGGGACTCTGGGACAACTTCAAGCGTACCAACATCAGAATTATGGGGGTGCCAGAAAAAGAGAGAGAGCAAGATACTGAAAACCTATTTGAAGAAATGACATTTCAGTGATAAATGAATCCAGAGTAAGCAGCCCTAAAAGAAGAGATAGACACTGCTAGTAGATAGCAGAAGCTTTGGAGGACGAAAGAGACAGGAGTGCTTGAGGGACAGAAAGAAAACGAAGCAGGGTGTGTGTGAAGAATGAGGTCTGAGACAATGTAAAGGTAGATTTTACATTGTGGGAATGGGTTTGGATGTTATTCTAAGTGAAATGAGAAAATGAATATTTTAAAATTGAAGATGGGCTGGGTGAAGTACTTGTGAGAAGAAATGACTGAGCTGGGTGGAGGGAGCTATAGGGGGAAAAAAGAGAAACAAACATAATCTGAACAATAAAAACAACAACAAAAAAAAACACCTCGAGTGTGGGTCCAGGTTGAGTCGCTGCAAGTATGGGATTCACCTAACTCAGCAGATACTGTAGGCAAGGCCAGATGGCAGCTGGATGGCTTGGTTTCCTAGCCCTACAGGCCACACTAGGATTCAATCATGAAATTCTAGCAAAGGTAGTTGGTTACTCTAATGGGGCGTCCCGCGACAGACGCCCACCAGACAGTCAATTAGAAAATTTAGGAAGCCTTTATTACGAACTCGAGTCCGGGCTCCCGGTTCCACTGACACAGCAGGGAAGCACGAGAGCCCTGAACTTCTGCAGCAAGTGCCTTTTATCCTCAGGGCAGGAGGACTTGGCAAATTTTAATTGGTTAAGCATTACTAAATTTCATATACTGACTCTTTGTCTAAGGTTTTTGGTTATGCAAGTAAGCAGTCTAGATAAGGTTGTCCTTGTAGGAGTTGTTTGTCAAACTTTATGGCTTCTCAAGGCCGGGAATGCTTTCAGGCACCTGGTGTTCTGAAACACCTCCCCCCCTCCCCCGTTCCTTCTGCCTCCAAGACTGAAGTTACCCTGACCCTGATTCATCTTTATGGGGAAACGCAGTCTGGTCCTTGCCCCTCCACAGTTAGCATTCTTGTTGTGTTTATGTAAGTAATCAGGCCAAATTAAACACAATAGGTAAATTTGTCTTGATTTGGCTCTTTTAATAAACATGGAGGTAATTTTAAGGAGAAAAATTGTATTTCAATATATGTTATTAAAACTGAAATGTTTTCTTTCCCTTCCACCAGACCATTTGTTCCAGTTTGTCTCTGTCAGGTCACAAGCCCACCTTCTTCTGTGTCCAGGCCTCATCGTCTCTCTGACAGACAGCAAGGATCTCTTGCCTCTGAGGAAAACTCCATCTTTTCTCAGCATGAAGCAGCTACAGAAGAAATTAAACATCCATTTTTCCTAAAAGAATTCAGAGCCAGGATTCTTGAGATAATATATTAGGATGTTAGACAAACATAAGCAGAGCGAGGATGATCGGCCAACTAGTGCTACCAGATGGAACTAAGTCTTTCCACCTCTATGTAAGTGAGAAAAGGGGCATAGCCAAAGAGGTATTCACCCAAACAATCAGCCCTTAGAGAAGGCCAGTAGCCTATTTGTCCAAAAGACTTGAACCCTTTGCATTTCGATGATATACTTGCCTCCAGGTGGTAACAGCCACAGCTATGCTTATCAGAAAAGCAAATAAGTTAACCCTAGGGTAGTAACTAATCCTAACTGCCCCACGTGAGTGGAGTCTTTATTCTGGAACACACTAGAGCCCGGTATGTCAAACACTCGAGTCACACAGTTTCAGGCTTTCTGGTACACAAAAGAAAAATCAGTAACAATTTATACTGATAGTAGGTACACATTTACAATAACTCACATACATAGTGCTATTTACAAGGTAAGGGGTCTCCACAGAAGCAAGTGGGAACTGGGCCCCAGATGAAGCTGCCCTAAAACCAGTGGGGCCTCTATAGATTCTAGTGACTCTTCCAGACCCTCATCTACCCAATCTAGAAAAACTGAAGTCCATAACCAATCTTTATTCAAGTTCTTACAGACTTTACAGTCTACCCAGGAAGCAATCCAGAAGCACATCTGAGACGCTCCACCTGTCCCAACTTCTGATCCGATTCATCCCTTCCACCCTGGTGACTCTGTTTGGGTAAATAAGTTTGCCACCTAAGAACTGATTCCTACCCGGAAAGGACCACTTCCATGACAGTGAAGGTCAACACAATTCCAACATGTCTTCATCACACCCAGCTTAAGCAGCTCAGGAAAAAAAGAGAGTCTAAGACTTTTCAGACTCTCTAAAGATTACTCCTGGCCCTCATTCCAGTCCCTTATGTTATAAGTAGGCCCACTAACTTTATTAGACAGAAAATTAAAACTATAGTCCTCAGGGGTAAATGTAACTCCCTTCTTGACAATAACCAAGGGATAAGGATTTGACTCATGTACATAAAACTAGTGGGGAATGAAGCATCCATCTTATAGAAAAACTGCTATTTGAAATTTTAACCTTGATATTGGCTTCTGTAAATGTTTGCTTGCTTAAATAATAAGGAAAATGAGACTATTCTCACTTCAGAGAGGCTATTAAACCTTCCTTGGACAAAATATCAGTGCTGGCACCAGGCCAGGCCTTTGGTTAAGGTCTCAAGGCCTCAGCGCATAGGGGCCCTTTAAGAACTTGCAAAGGGGCAGGAAACATCCCATATTTGGGAGACAAAGAAGATAAAAACATATAAATAGGGAAAATTTCTGCATGTTGGGGCCTAGTATTTGAGAAACATTTTCCTCTGGACCCGAGCGTAATAAATGTAACTCCAAACTCTCTGAGCAAGGTTTGATTATTCCAGTTTTCTGTAACAACAGGTGGTTGTAAAACACACTCAACAACAACAACAACAACAACATTGTAGAGAGTGATCTCTTGTATCATTCACTCAATTTTCCCCAATATCTAAACCAAGTGACACTGGTTAAATCCACATATCTTATTTAAATATCAACAATTTTAAATGCATTTATTGTGTTTGTGTAGTTTTATGCAATATTACCATATGTGTAGATTTATGTAAGCACCACTGCAATCAATTTAGAGAAGTGTTTTCTTGATATCAAATTTTTGGACTGGAACCCGGATTCTTTGTCTGTTGGAATTGAAGAATGAACTCTCGGACAAAAAGTAGTATTGAACTAGGACCTTAAGAGCATTCATCTCAGGTAAAAACTGCTGTTTGACCTGTAAACTCACATAAATCCATCCCACCTCACAAAGTTTATTCTCCTGTGCCTGAGGTCCAGAACCATACGTGATTGATCCCTGTTGACTTAGTAGCTCCAGGAGTTGAGACTGAAGATGACCTTTAGAGATTATTAACTTTGCCCAGTTTTACAATTTGCTTTCAAAAGATAGGTCCATATTCCAACGTCTAGCAGTGCGTGGTTGGGAGATAAGGAGCAGTCAACAGGAACCATTGTGGCCCACTGAAGCCCACCGACCCCTCTGCGGCTGTTTGTGTGGATTTCAGAACAAGGGGAAAAAAACAAAACTGGTTTGTATCTTTAAAAGGGCTGCATACCCCTGAGATAGTGCAGTCGTGAGTGTGTGGACTCCCCTTGCCTGTGGTGCCCTGGCCAGCTCAATAAATCCTTGCTTGCTTATTACCAACTTAGCAGGCTCCGTGGTCATTTGCAACTGGTTGTTTAAGTCACCCCAGAACAGTATAGCAAAGGTGGAAATTTATTGAAGAACAAGTACAGAACTCCCCACATGGGGAGAGGGAAGAGTCCCACAGAGTGGACTCCCAATTTGGGAGTCGAAAGGGTCCTACTGAGTTCTTCCCTATGGCTTATAAAGGCTGCAGATCTTGGTGCCTTGATATCCCCTCTGATTGCTCACTATTCCCTTACACTGGTTACTATAGTAACTCCTGGATTCAAAGGTTGAACCTCAAGTGACAATTGTGAGGTTCTCCTTTCTCCTTCCTTATTGTTTTTCTATTCCCTTTGGGCTTTCTTCTCCTCCCTCTGAATGAAGGGCTTCATTCTCTTTATTTGGTAAATACAGACCTTTTGCTGTTCCCAGCTTCCTCATTCTATGGAAATATACCTTCTGCTGCTCTGCAGCCCTGTGCTTTCCTCCATGGTCCCCATAATTTCCAAAATGTCTACAATGTCCTAAACATGTCCTAGCTTACCCCTAAAATTCCTATTTCACTATTACCACAAAGTTCTCTCATGCTACCTCACTCTCCTCTCTCTCTCTCTCTCTCTCTCTCTCTCTCTCTCTC
>JAAGEH010000135.1:11776138-11798429 GCA_011751065.1 Lasiurus cinereus | reverse complement strand
GCTATTCCCAAGCAGAGCAATGACATAGGAAATGAAGAAGGGGATGGAAATCCACATGTGCTGGTTCTCTAGGCCAGGGATGCCCAGCAAGTGAAACACTATGTGGCTAACACTAGTGTGGTTTAAGGTAGTCACATGTGGGGAAGCCACCACAGACATCACTTCTTATTCACAGACACAGGAAAACACAGTATTCCTTGTAATATTCTTTCTGAAGGCACCAGGACCTTTTGACATATTCCTTCATCTTTGAACATGCAAAAAAAGAAAAAAGAAACATATAAGGTAATAGAATATAGTCTCTGCCTTAATGAGTTATAGTCTGATTAAAAGGTATACATATTTCCAGCTAATCAAATAAAGCATTTTGTTGTATATATTTCTCCTGCAAACAAAGGATTATGAAATGACAAAAGGAAGTTGTTCTATGTATCTGGAAAGTCTGTAACAAGTGTTTCTTGGACATGAAGAACTTGAACTTAGCTTTGTGTTGGGTACTTTATCATAAAGTAAAGAAAGAGAAACAACAAAAGAAAACATGGGTATTCAATCAAAGTATAGCATCTTCATGAAATGGTGTTCAGCTCAGGGTGGCTGCATAGGGAATACTGAAAAAAGCAGGGAGATGTTTGTTCAGGCAAATTTGGTATAACTGGTGGAAAAGAGATTTGAAATCTCCATGACTACACCATATATAATCTGCTCGCTTGTTAAGAGAGTCAAGGGAACTTTATGAAGTAGCATTAACAGGGCATGTGTGCTTGAGGTGAGGCACTGCTCATGCTCAGACCTTAAGGAACTAAGTTTATAAATGATTAAAATTTGAAAGTAAGGCATTGTTGCTGGAAGGCATTAAGCATGATATTTTAAAGCTTTTTCTTCAGGTGGAAATTCTATCATTTAATTCTTAGTGTGCATTCATTCATTTGTTAACTCTGTCATTTAGGAAGCAGTAACTGTTTTTCATATTATAAATTGGAAATATAGAGGGAGGAAGGGAATTTGATTGAATCCTATGAACTTATGTTTTGACATAAACAGATAGGTTAAAGAGCTGAATATATATTTTAATTGCCCCTAATAAAAAAAAGTATTTTAAAATATCTAGTTCTGTAGCTAAGTTATAGCTCATGGTCAATAACATTATTTCTTCCACTCCAGTTACCTATGTGATGATGCCCATAATTTTCCTTTCTGGGGAAAATTACCAATTACCGTCCTTCAAGTGCTGGAGAAACATGGTCTGTTATCAGTCACCTATCAAAAGGATCCAATCATCTGGCCTAATTATGGTACTGTCTCTTGCAGAGCATATGGCTGCTTTATGAAAAAGTTCTCTCCATGTTAGAATGGCTATCATCAACAAATCAACAACATGAGCTGGTGAGAATGTGGAGGAAAGGAACCCTTGTACACTGCTGGTGGGAATGTAGACTAGTGCAGCCACTATTGGAAAACAATATGGATTTTCCTCAAAAAAACTAAAACTGGAACTGCCACTTGACCCAGTGGTCACACTTCTAGGAATATATCCTAAGAAATCTGAAACACCATAGAAAGAATATATGCACCATATGTACCCCCAGGTTCATAGCAGTGCAATTTACCATAGCTAAGATCTGGAAACAGCACAAGTGCCATCAGTAGATGAGTGGATAAAAATGCTGTCGTACATTTATACCATGGAATACTATGCAGCTGTAAAACAGAAGGATCTCTTACCCTTTGAGTCAGCATGGAAGGACCTAGAGAGTATAATGCTAAGCAAAATAAGCCAATCAGAGAAAGATAAGTATCACATGATCTCACTCATATGTGGGATCTAATGAACAAAACAAACTGATGAACAAATAGATCCAGAAAAAGAGAAGCATGAAACAGACTGACAAATCTGAGTGGGTAGGAGGGTAGTGAGAGATTAACTGGGGAATTTATATGCATACGTACATAGCCCCTAAACACAGACAATAGCGTGACGAAGGCCTGGAAGAGATGGGTGTGGGGTGGAGGGAGTAAATGGGACAAAAGGGGGGACATCTGAAATATTTCAACAATAAAGATAACTTTTTTTTTTTTAAATCTCCTCCCGTGAAGGCAGCTGACCTCCTGCATGGAAAAGAAAAAAGAAAAAAAAAAAGTGAGATCGTACCAGAAGGATATGAGAGCTGGTGTGTGTCCCCACAAACCTGATTGGGAATGTAAAGGGGGGAAATGGCAGGAAAGAAGAGGCCACAGAAGACACAAAGCAACAAATGCAGAGCTGGAAAGGAGGGAAGATTATGGAAGCTGGTGATGACCATGTGTTTGAGGAAAGGGAGCAGCTGAGGAAATTGTGTTCATTGGAGCCAGAGAGGAAAACCAGGGAGCTCAAAGGTCAAAGATATGCCTGTTTGCTTGGACTCCTGTCCAAGGTATAGTGACTTTGGTGTGACAAAAGTTTATCTACATGCTTCTCTGAATGCTCTTCCCCCATTATTCCCTTTTCACAACAGCCCAAGATGTCCTCGTTCACTTCCCAAGTCCTGCTTTGAGAAGGCCAGCACAGATCCTTGTCATTCTCACGGATCTTCTCATATTTGCCAAGAGGGATCTGCAGTCTAAGCCAATATCTTTTCTGTCTTCTCATATCCTCTCATTATTAGGACACTTGTCATATATTGGACTAGAAGCCCAGTGTACAAATTCATGCCTGAGTGGGGTTCCTTGGCATGGCTGGTGATCTAGGACAATTGGAGGTGTTCATTTTAGAATTTCCAAATAACATAAAATTTAGCAAATATCACCTATTTGAATATAAAGTATTATACAAAGCAGAATTGTGTCTTGAGATTGTCACAATAGCTTTTCACAGGTCTGATTACTTCTGAGTTTTGTACATGCTGCTGTCTTAATAGATACTCAATGGACCCATTAAACATTGAGTGTGAGGTGCACAAATGTGCTAATTCTATCCACAAAGACATACATGAATAAAAAAGTGCATTAATTTTATAGAATTATTTAACTAATAAAATTTATAAGCGCATAAGATATTGAAGACTAGGGGCTGTGGGCAGTTGGTCAGCTGGTCCCAACCCAATCGGGTAGAGGAAGCAATCAGGGTGAAGCCGGCCTAGGGGGTTGAAGGTGGGTGGGAGGTTGTGGGAGGGTGGGACAGCTGATGGGGGCCCTGATTTGACCAGTTGGCAGCCTCACAGTTGGGTCAAACTCCCACCTGATTGAACTCCTGCCCAAGGGGACAATTTGCATATTAGCCTTTTATTAAATTGGATTACTTCTTTTTATTTGCCAATCTTCATCAACCTCAGCTACCCATATACTAGTACTCTCAATCTCCCTTCCCACATCTTACCCTCCACTTCTGCTGTAACCAACCAGAAAGATGCCTTTCACTTTATAATTCTGCAACCATATATATCAATAACCTCAAAGAGTCCTGACCCCTCTGGCAGTATGGCCTGACCAGCTCAGTCCTTACTCTGATCCTGAAACCACTCCACCCATAAATGTCTATTTCACTCACCAGCTTTTACTGAGTCTTCAGGAACAGACGTGAGATTGGAGATGAAATTCAGTTTGTTGGGGCCTGGGCAGTTGAGCTATTTATTCTCTTTCATGAGAGCCCTTGAAGGAAGAAGCACTTACATCAGGACCCCAGGGACACACTGTCTCCAACAGCCTTACCTTCTTTTCAAATGGCCTTATTCCCAGTTCTATTTCCCTCTTCCCTAGAGCTTCTCCTATTTTATCTCCTGCTCTTCCTCACATGTCCTGAAACCCATCCCACACCAAGTGTTCACATTTATGATGTTTTACTACAAGGAAACCTCTCCCATCTAAACCAGCTTTTCTGCAAGCCTGTTTAATACCTATATTGAATTAAATTAATATTAAAGTTATTTCCAACCTCTAATATTAATCCATGCAATTAATATGTAAACATAATTTCCAATTATTCGTTTTTCATGTAAAGGATTATGTTACAGTTATATTCATCCCTGGAGTGGTCATAAGATTCATATTCATAAATAATGAGGGTGTTTTTTATTTTTGGTGTGGTTTTTGTTAATCTTCACCTGAGGATATTTTTTTCCATTGCTTTCAAAGAGAGTGGAAGGGAGAGAGGGAGAGAAAAAAAATGGATGTGAGAGAGACACATCTACTGGCTGCCTCCCTCATGCACCCCGCCAGTGGGCAGAAAAGGAAACCACAACCCAGGTATGTGCACTTGACTGTGAATCACACCTGCAACCCTTCTGAGCACAGGCCAACATTGAAATATCTGAGTAACACCAGCCAGGGCAATAAGGAGTTTTAATTATTTCCCAAGGGTACATAAATATTTGTGCACAATATATAGATGAAATCACTCTTGACATTTGTGACATATTTTCATTTCATTTGCCTGCCTAGAGTATCATTCTGTTTAGTATTTGGCCACCAAAACTCTACATTTATGGTTGCTGGGGAAAAATTCTGTTTTCTTTATATATTTTGTAAGTATTTAATCCAGATTTTACTTATCCTGAATGTATGGTGTGAAATATTTTTCAACTTGAAAATAATTATATTTTGACTATAAAGGTAATCTTGTACCTTATTGTTTAAAAATCAGAAAATAAAGACAGGAAGAACAAAGTAATCCCACCTTTAGGAAAAAGCAACAACCAGTTTCTTAATATAAATACATACAAAAAATTTTATCAGCTAGTCTTCTATATCTTATGCTCTTCTAAAGTTCTTACTAGTTTTTATTAAATAATTCTGTAAAGTTGATGCACTTTATTATTCATGCATGTCTTTGTGGGTAGAATTAGCACATTTGTGCACCTCACACTCAATGTTTAATGGGTCTAATGAGTATCTATTAAGACAGCAGCATGTACAGAACTCAGAAGTAATCAAACTTGTGAAAAGCTATTGTGACAGTCTCAAGACACAATTCTGCTTTGTATAATACTTTATATTCAAATAGGTGATATTTGCTAAATTTTATACTATCTAGAAATTCTAAAATGACCAATAAATGCTCAAAAATGCTTTGCACTTTCTTGTAAAATTAAATACCTCTCTCTTCTCAGTTTAAATTGATAGCCATAACTGTCATGTGACCATTAGACTTTTGTTAGAAAATCCTTAAACCCCAGTTTTTGAGATTTGTCTCCTCACACTAGTTCACAGTATGGCAACTATGCATTTCAACTTCTTATTCCATGATTTTGACAATTGTTATTGATCATTTGCTTCAAATTAAGGGCACTGCGTGTCAGGTTATTAAACTATATAACACCGATTTTCAACTGGTGTGCCGCAAAAAATTTTAAAACAGGCAATACCTGACTACTTAGTCCAGGGCACTGACCTATTTTCCCTTAGATTGTTAGATTAAAAAATGACAACAGCCAACACAATAGCTGTCCGGTGTGAATAAATCAAAATGATACCTATTTTTTTTGTCAGATCAGCAAAATATCTATATTTTTGGTGTGTTGCAGAATTTTAGTAATTACTTTATGTGTGCCATGAGATGAAAAAGTTGAAAATCACTGCTTTATAACATGGTATTAGAACAAATTGCCCCATCAGAGTATTTCAATGGAAAAAGAAGCACTAATAAGAATTGACTTGTATTATTCAATTTCCTACAAAATTTATTGAAAGTGAATATGGGTAAATATCTCTTAGCCTGATTTTAGTTCTTTTGGATATATACCTAGAAGTGGGAAGAGCTGGACCCTATGGTGGTGCTATTGTGAATTTTATGAGGATTATTGCTCTCATTATGAATCAAATATAAATTGAAAATCAATGTAAAATTATTTTTTATAAATTTACTTTTTACAACAGCTTTAAAGAACTGCATTGTACACAGCTACCACCAATGCAGTTAACATGTTGCCTTAGTATAATACATTTGCTACAATAAACATTTTATTAACTATCATCCATACCATATTCAGACTTCCTGAAATTTTACCTGATGTCCACTTGCTATTCCAGGATTTCCTCCAGATACCACATAATATTTAGTAGTCACTTCTCTTTGGGATGCTTGGCTATAACCATTCCTCAGATTTTCCTTGTTTTTGAAGATCTTATGGTTTTAATCAATATAAGATGTACCTCAATTGAGATTTGTCTAATGTTCTTTTCATTATTATATTGAAGTTATGAGATTTGAGGAGGAGAATACAGAAGTAAATTGTGGCTTTTAAAAATATATTTTTATTGGTTTAAGAGAGGAATGGAGAGAGACAGAGATAGAAATATCAATGATGAGAGAGAATCACTGATTGGTTGCCTCCTGCACACCCATACTGTACTGGGGATCAAACCTGCAACCAGGTTATGTGCCCTAACCAGAAATCGAACATGACCTCTTGGTTCATAGGTCAGTACTCAACCACTGAGCCACACCAGCCAGACATAAATTGTGATTTTCAAAAAATCTTTTCATTATATTAGTTTCAGATACACAACCTAATGGTTCCATATTTATATATTTTTTAAATGATAGCCATAGTAAGTCTAGCAAGCTTTTGACATTATTCATAGGTATAAAAATTTTATTTCTGGTAATGAAGTTTTAATATCTACCCTCTTAGCAACTTTCAAATATGCAATGCAGTATTATTAACTATGATGTAATTATACCACATGACATTTATTTTATAACTAGAGGCCCGATGCACAAAATTCGTGCACTGGGTGCAGGGGGTGAGGGGGTCCCTCAGCCCAGCTTGTACCTCTCACAGTCCAGGACCCCTCGCAGCTTACTGCCCACCTGCTTGTTGCTCCCTACCACTTGGCTCACTGCTCCTTAGTGCTGCCACGGAGGTTCCCACCATCTCCACTGCACTCACCAGCCATGATCCCAGCTTCTGACTGATGGGGCTCCCCCTGTGGAGTGCACTGACCACCAGGGAGCAGCTCCTACATTCAGCATCTGCCTGCTATTGGTCAATTGATAGAAACCAGTAATTCCACTGTTTGGTCAATTTGCATACTAGGGGTTTATTATCTAGGATAGGATATTGAATGTGAAGTATAAATGAAAAATAAAATTTAAAAAGAACTAAATAAAATTTTAGATCTGAAAAATTTTTATTTTTTAATTTAATAAATTTTATTGTTCAGTTTATTACAATTGTTCCTCTTTTTTCCTCCAATAGGTCCTCTCCAACATGTTCCCATCCTGTCCTCTACCCTTAAACTCCCCTGCATTGTCCTCATCCATAGGTGTACAATTTTTGTACAGTCTCTTCCCAACCCTCCCTCACCCCTTTCCCACCAAGAATTGTCAATACACTCTTTTTTATGCCCTGATTCTATTATATTCACCAGATTTTTAATTCACTTGTTGATAGATATGTATTTGTTGCTCATAATTTTTATCTTTACCTTTTTCTTCTTCCTCCTCTTCTTAAAGAGCACCTTTCGGCATTTCATATAATACTGGTTTGGTGTTGATGAACTCCTTTAGCTTTTTCTTACCTGTGAAGCTCTTTATCTGACCTTCAGTTCTGAATGATAGCTTTGCTGGGTAGAGTAGTGTTGGTTGTAGGTTCTTGCTATTTATCACTTTGAATATTTGTTGCCACTCCTATGTGGCCAGTATATTTTCTCTTGAGAAATCAGCTGACAATCTTATGAGTGCTCCCTTATAGGTAACTCTTTTTCTCTTGCTGCTTTTAATATTCTCCTTGTATTTTCTCTTGGCATTTTAATTATGATGTGTCTTGGTGTGGTCCTCTTTGGATTCCTTTTGTTTGGGGTTCTGTGTGCTTCCTGGACTTGTAAGTCTATTTCTTTTACCAGGTCAGGCAAGTTTAGTCATTATTTCTGCAGGTAGATTTTCAGTATCTTGCTCTCTCTCTTCTTCTAGCAACCCCATAATTCAGATGTTGGTACACTTGAAGTTGTCCTTTAGGCTCCTTACATTATCTTCAAGTTTTTGGATCCTTTTTTTTTTTTTTTTGCTTTTTCAGTGGAGTGTTTTCTGCTTCTTTGTATTTAAACTCTTTGACTTGATTCTTGTGTTCCTCCAGTCTGCTGTTAGATCTTTGTATAATACTTTTTATTTCAGTCAGTGTATGTTTAATTTCTAGTTGTTCCTTTTCCATCTCTAATTGGTCCCTTTTCATCTCCTCTTGGGGTCTCGCTAAATTTATCCATCTTTTCTAGGAAATTCTTGAAAAACCTTATAACTGTGGTTTTGAACTCTATATCCAGTTGTTTGTTTTCCTCCATTTATTTAGTTTGTGATCTATATCTTTGTATCTGCATTTCACTGCTTCCCTGAGTAGCTCTGTCTGCTAGGTGTCCTATATGGCCCCGTAGCTCCACCTCCCCAGTTACCTAAGGTGGACTCACTTGGTGCACCCCTTTGTGGACTGTGTACAGCCTTATTGTAGTTAAGTCTTGTTTGTTGTTGGTATCACTGGGGGGGATTGACCTCCAGGCCAACTGGCTGTGAGGATCAGCTGTGTCTACGATAGGAGAACTTCTGTTCTGGAGACAGTGTTGTGAGAGAAGACGTGGAAAATTGCAAAAGCCTCCGTGTTCAGCTTGGATGGGCCGAACTCTCAGGGCTGAGCATAAAGCCTTGGCTTCCCATCATCCCTGCCTATGAGGCCCCTGGGTCTCAGTTTCCCTTGCTAATCACTTTAGTCTTCTCTGCACACACTCATGCCTCCAGACCTCTGCCTTTCATGGCTTCCCTGAGTTTCTATGTGCTCCGGGGACCCATATGAGTCTGGATCCCCTGGGTCTCGCCCAAAACTGGGGTTCAGTGCAGTCAGAACTGGAGTTCAGCACATTTGGGAGGTTTTGTCTTCCTCCCACTAGAGAAAGCCAGCAGCACACTCAGTAGTCAGTCCTCTCTTCGTGCACTCCCACACGCCTCCAGACCTCTGCCTTTCACAGCTCCCCTAAGTTTCTGTGCACTCCTCCCTTTTCCCAACAGTCCACACTCCCCCCGTATGAGTCTTGCCCTGAACTAGGGTTCAGTGTAGTTGGGAGTGACTGTCTCACACCTGTTAGAGGAAGCTAGTCAGGCACTTAGCCGCCTGTCCTCTACATGTGCTTGTCTCCACACCTCAGCTTTTGGCAACTCCTCTAAGTCTCTGTGAGCCCCTCTCTTTCCTTCTAGTTGTAGAATTTCCACTCAGTCAGCTTTCAAATGGTTCTGGATAATGTCCGTTCTGTCTTTTAGCTATAGTTTTGAAATTGTTGGGTGAGACAACAGTTTAGGTATTCACCTATACCACCATCTTGGTTTCTCCTAACATTTTTTTTTTCTAGATTTTATTGATTTTTTTACAGAGAGGAAAGGAGAGGAATAGCTAGAAATATCAATGAGAGAGAGAGAGACATCGATCAGCTGCCTCCTGCACACCCCTACTGGGGATGTGCTCAAAACCAAGATACATGCCCTTAACCAGAATCGAACCTAGGACCTTTCAGTATGCAGGCTGACGCTCTATCCACTGAGCCAAAACAGTTTTATCTAAATATATATTTATATATATATATATATATATATATATATATATATATATTTTAATTCTCACCTGAGGATATTTTTAAAATTGATTTTTATTTATTTATTTTTAAATATAGATTTTATTGATTTTTTTTTACAGTGAGTAAGGGAGAGGGACAGAGAGTTAGAAACATCGATGGGAGAGAAACATATATCAGCTGCCTCCTGCACACTCCCCACTGCAGATGTGCCCACAACCAAAGTACATGCCCTTGATTGGAATTGAACCTGGAACTCTTGATTCTGCAGGCCAATGTTCTACCCACTGAGCCAAACCAGTTAGGGCTTAAAATTGATTTTTAGAGAGAAAATATCATATGACAGAGAAATACCAGTAGGCTGCCTCTGCATTTGCTGACCCAGCGGGATCTAACCTAAACCTAACTATGTGTCCAAGATGGCAGCATAGGTGAATACCCAAACTGCTGTCTCACCCAACAGGAAATCATTTGGTGTACAGGTTGAGACTCCAACCTATTGAGCCACCTGACCAGGAAAGATCTGAAAAAAAATTTTTTTTAATATATCTCCAGGCTTTGGTTGGTGTGGATCAGTAGTTAGAGTGTCCTCCCACTCACCAAAAGATCTGGGTTTGATTCCAGATGAGGGCACATACACAGGTTGTGGGTTCCATCCCTGTGTGATTGCCTGGGCAACTGATAGATGTTTCTCTTTCTCTTTCCCTCACCCTTCCTCTCTCTCTAAAATCAATGAAAAGAGCATATCCTTCAAGGAGGACTTAAAAAGAAAAAAATGCTGGTTTGGTTCAGTGGATAGTGCTTCTGCAGGCAGACTGAAGGGTACCGGGTTGGATTCTGATCAGGGGCACATACCTGGGTTTCAGGCTTAATCCAGGGCGCTGATCAGGGATTCAGCAAGAGGCAACCAATTGATGTCTCTCACATTTGTTTCTATCTTTCTCCCTCTCTTCCACTCTCTGTATAAAAAAAGAAAAAAAGCAATGCAAAAATGTCCTCAGATGAGGATTAACACAAACAAACAAACACTCATTCCCAGTGTGATTATTGAAAGAACATACGAAGTATTTGTTGAATGAACTGGAAAGGATGGGACTTCACTTTCTGTTGTAGTAACTCTGCAAGCCAGAGAGTTTATTTTTATTTTTTTTTAATATATTTTATTGATTTTTTACAGAGAGAAAGAGAGATATAGAGAGTTAAAAACATCGATCAGCTGCCTGCTGCACACTGGCGACTGGGAATGTCCCCGCAACCAAACTGCATACCCTTGATTGGAATTGAACCCAGGACCCCTCAGTTCACAGGCTGATGCTCTATCCACTGAGCCAAACCAGTTAGGGATAGAGGGTTTATCTTTTATTTGAATTTATATTTATTGATTATTTTAGAGAGATTAAGGAAGCAAGAGAAACACCAGTGTGTTGTTCCACTTATTTGCACTCTTTGGTTGCTTCCTGTCTGTGCCCTGACCAGGGACACAACTTTGCTGTATCAGGAGGAGGTTCTAACTCACTGCACTGTGCACTTGAAAGAACAAAGCAGAAACGAACTCTCCTCCATCTTGTCCTGAATGTATAGACAAATCTTTCAAAGTCTTTTACTGTGATGGAGAGTGAGAAAGAAGAAGACTGCAAAGAGGAAAATGTGATGGAATAGGAAGTAGAGGAGGAAAAAGACAAGGAGGAAGAGAAAGAAAGAAAAAAAGAAAGATGAAGAAAAGAAAAATCAGAAGAAAGACTATAGTAGAATGTGGGTGCCAACAGTTTGTGCCTGCTTCCCTCTCTTCCTTTCTTTAAATTTCAGGACAAATAATAGAAAGTATACAGATGGAGGTGATCCTGAAAAGCATAAAACTTTATGATAGAGAAGGCTAAAGGAATAATAGAGCAACATCCAATGTAGATAAGGCGAATGGGAATTATTTCACCACGCAAGGCATAAAACAAACCAAGAAAGCATAGTCCAATAATTATCAACAATTCATCTCTTTCAAAATACCTATCTAAGACTATAGACTATGAGTGGCTTACTTATTAAATATGAGTAAGAAAGCTCACTGAGGCACAAAAAAAATTGATCTTAGTATTGATCAGACTTTGAAAAGCATGTGCCAAGCTCCCCTGTGTACTTGCTCCAGAAACATATACTCAGTGAGGTAGTCTATAGACTACGTAGATATGTAGTCTTATCTATCCCCTACCTACTAGAAGCTTCCAAATCTTACTTCAATGTATGACTAGTAACTCTGGTTTCCATTCCCAAAGTCAAATCTGTTTTGAAAATAAGATATGAGTCACCTGGTCCTGAATCTGTTTGGTCTTAATTCCATAAATGATGGGATTCAGCATAGGAGGAGCCAGAATGAAGACATTGGCTAGCAGGATATGGATATGGGGTGAAATGTGGCATTCAAAGTGCTGAGTGAGAACTGAAAAATCCCAGGCCCATAAAATAGGATGACACAGATGTGGAAGACACACGTGTTGAGCGTTTTGTGGCAAACATCTTAGGAAGGGATGTGAAAGACAGCACGGAGCATAAGCATATATAAAATAATAATTAGAAAAACATCTAAAACAATTGTTGACATTAGGAGAAAAAGTCCATACCAGATGTTTACTCCTATGTCATCACAGGAATATTTGGCCAACCCAATGTGCTCACAAACAGTGTGTGGAAGATTGTTACTTTTGCAAAAAGTTAATCTTTTCAGAAGAAATATTATTGGAAATACTGTACCAAAACTTCTCAGAAAGATAGTCAGACCAATTTTCCCCATCAGTGTATATGTAAGAAAAGCTCTGTATCTCAGTGGGTAGCATATGGCAATATAGCGGTCAAATGCCATCACTAGCAAGATCCCTGACTCAGAAATGAAAGTGGAAGTGAGAAAGGATACCTGAGTGATACAACAATTCAGGGAGATCTCCCCAGCATGGAATCAGAAGATGGCCAAGGCCTGAGGTACTGTGCATGTGGAGAGGACAACATCTGTGCCAGCCAACATGCTGAGGAAGAGGTACATGGGTTTACAGAGGCTGGGCTTAGTGAGGATAAGGAAGATGAGCAGACTGTTCCCAAGCAGGGCCATGACATAGGAAATGAAGAAGGGGATGGAAATCCACATGTGCTGGTCTTCAAGGCCAGGGATGCCCAGCAAGTAGAAGACTGTGTGGCTAATACTAGTGTGGTTTGAGGTAGGCATACCTGGAAAGACCACTAGATATATCACCTCTTTTTCACAGAGACAGAGGAAAATGCAGATTTTCCTGGAATATCTTTTGTGAAGAGACCATGAATTTCAACATATTCCTCACTTCCATCTTCTCTGAACATCAAATAATAAGACACAAACAATGGTGAAAAAGATATGTGCTCTGCCTTCAATGCATGACATTCTCATTAAAAGACACATGTTTCCAAGCAATTAAAGTAAAAATATAATTGTATGTTCTTTCCTACAAAGCAGGTGGTTATCAAGTAGAGAAGAAACCATTGTGTGTGTCTGGGAAGGGAGTAAAAAAATGATTCTTGAACTTGAGATTAAGCAGTGAACATAAGGTGAAGAATGGAAATAGGGAATTCACCATGAGAAAATGTTTGCATTCTTGAAACATTTTTAGCCCACGTAGCAAAGTGCTGGGCAGAGCAGGGAGGATTCACACAGGCAGATTTTTCCTGATTGTGAAGGACCTTGATCACAACTTCACAGTAAGACTTCATTCTTTGCATAGGGAGCATTATCAGATGTCTTGAAGCCAACAGTTTAGAACAATTATTCTACTTTGGAAAATTACTGGTAGAGATTCACCAAAACAGTAATTGACCAGCCCTAACCAGTTTTGTTCAGTGGATAGAGCATTAATTAGCCTGTGGATCAAAGGGTCCAGAGTTCAATTCTGGTCAAGGGCACATACCTTGGTTGCAGGCTCCTCAGCAGGAGGCAACCAATCGATGTATTTCTGTCACATCGATGTTTCTCTCTCTCTTCCACTCTCCCTAAAAATCAATGGAAAATGTACTCGGGTGAAGATTAACAAAATAATAATAATAGTAATAATGTCTGAAATTATCTCATACAAAATTCTCACTCATTTGAGAAGAGAATCAAAAGACCTATAAGAGGCAATATTCACAGGGAATATGTACTTCACTTGAGGCACTCTTTGTGCTCAGACCTTAGGGAACTAAGTTTAGAAATAACTGAAATGGGATAAAGAAAGGCATGGTTGCTGAGCACACAACACCATGATATTTCGAAGACTCTTCCGAAGTGGAAATTATATCACATGTTTGGAAGTGTGCTTTCACTCATTTAACAAGTGAATTTTAAGTGTTACCCTTTCTCAAGTACGATATTACAAATTGGGACTATCAAAAAAATGAAAACCATCCAGGATCCTAGTGGCTTACAGTTTGAGGGTGAGACAAATTTGTAAACAGGTGGTTTTAGAGAACTGGAGACAAATGTTAATTCCCTCTGATGAAGGGTTATCTCTAAATATCTATCACAGTAGCTGTTATATGCACATTATGATTATTTCTTCCACTCCAGGTCCCCCTCCCTTTGGTGCTGTTGTTTTCTTTTTTATGGAGAAGAAAAGCAGTTCCTATTACCATCCTATAAGTGATGACAGAAATTGTTCTGCCATTAGAGTTACTGGTCAAGACAGCCCAGTCACAGCCCAGAGAAGGGAACTATCTCTATAGAGCGTATGGCTGCTTTGTGAGAGGAAGAGGCCAGGGAACATACAATTCAACAAAGAGTAGAGCTTTAGATGAGGAAAGATTATAGATGCTGATGGTGCCAAGTTATTGAAGAAATGTCGTAGCACAGAATTTTTATTAATTTCAGCCCATGCTCAAATCCAGAGAACTAAGAAATTGCGTGTTTGCTCTCTTGTTGGAAAGATTTTGCTCTAACACATGTTTATCCTAGAAATCCCTTCTCAAATGACTCCTCCTGCATAAGTTCTTCTCACATCTGCCCAAGACTGTCTGGCTGCCCCCTCAAAGCCCTTCCCACACCCTGCTTTGGGAAGCCTTGCCCAGATCTCAGTCATCATCAAGCCTCTTCTCCTATTTTCCAAGATATGTCTTCAGTCTTCTGTGGGTTTTTTCAGACCCAGTCAAATTATTCAAGAACCTGTTATTTTTTGGATGGTATCGCTTTACTTACATACTTTCAATAACATTAGGAAATTCCTATCCCTCACCTCAACCTTCACTTCTCCTGTAATCAATGTGTTGTGTGTCTGGTCTTTTTCAATCAGCAGCCACATATGTCAATATCTTTCAGAGTCCTGTATCTCTGGCCTGTCTACAACATAATATCAACTCAGCCCTTACCCTGATCATAGAAGCACCCCAATCACAGATATTTAATTCACTCACCAGCCTTAGATTAAGGTTCAGAAACAGACATTAAATTGGAGATGAAATTCAACTTGTTGCATTCCAGGAGTTGGATTGTCTATCAGCCTCATCATTGTCCCTAATGGACATGTTTGCTAATACCATTTCCTGATGCCTTTACCTCTTCCTGTCCATTTCTGTCTTGTTTCTCTCCAGAGGATCCTATAAAAAAAGTCATCTAGCACCTAAGCTAGCCTTGCTACAGGCCTATTTTATTACAATCCTATATAATAAAGAGGTAATATGCAAAATGACCATCACTCCATCACTCCATCCCATGTGGTCAAAGATAGCCGCTTCCTTGTGAACACAAGATGGCCACCACAAGATGAATGGCAGATCAGGCCTGCAGGGGAGGACAATTAGGGATGACCATGCCAGCAGGGGAGGGCAGTTGGAAGCCACCAGACCTGAAGGAGAGGGTAATTGGGGGGACCAGGCCTGCAGGGGAGGGCAGTTATGGGCGACTAGGCCAACAGGGGAGGGCAGTTGGGGGCAACAAGGCCAGCAGCGGAAGGCAGATGGGAGCAACCAAGTCTGCAGTGGAGGGCAGTTGAGGGAAACCAGGACTGCAGGGGAGGGCAGTTAGTGGTGACTGGGCTAGGAGAGGAGGCAGTTGGGAGCGAACAGGCCTGTAGGGGAAGACAGTTAGAGGCAACCAGGCTGGCAGGGGGGCGGGGGCTATTAGGGGTGACCAGGCTGGCAAAGGAGGGAAGTTAGAGGTGACCAGGACTGCAGAGGAGGGCAGTTGGGGGCAACAAGGCCTGAAGGAGAGAATAGTTGGCAGTGACCAGGCCTGCAGGGGAGGGCAGTTGGGGACCAGTAGGCCTGCAGAGGAGTGCAGTTAGGGGCAACCATGCTGGCAGGGGAGGGCCAATAGGGGTGACCAGGCTGGCAAAGGAGCGAAGTTAGGGGCAATTGTGCTGATGCAGGAGCAGTTAGATGTTGATCAGGCTTCCAGAGAACTGGTAAGGGGGTGATCAGGCTGACAGGCAGAAGGGGACTACATCAAACTAAAAGGTTTTTGCACTGCAAAAGAAACCATCAACAAAATGGTAAGGGAGAACATATGTGCCAATGATACATCTCATAAGGAGTTAATTTCCAAAATATATTAAGAACTTATACAACTCAACAGAGGATGACAAACAATCCAATGAAAAATTTGACAAAGGATTTGTACAGACACTTCTCCAAAGTGGAAATACAGATGACTAATAGACATATGCAAAGATGCTCAACATCACTAATCATCAGAGAGATGCAATTTAAAACCATAATATCACTTCACACCTGCCAGAATGGCTATCATCAAAAAATCAACAAACAAGTGTTGGTGAGGATGCGGAGAAAAGGGAATACTTGTGCATTGTTAGTGGGAATACAGACTAGTGCAGCCACTATAGAAAACAGTTATGGAGTTTCCTAAAAAATTAAAAATAGGACTGCCTTTTGACCCAGTGATCCCACTTTTGGGAATACATCCTAAGAAACCCAAAACACCGATTCAAAAGAATATATCCACCCCTATGTTTATTGAAGCATAATTTGTAATAGCCAAGATATGAAACAGTCCAAGTGCCCATCAGTAGATGAGTGGTACATTTACACAATGCAATATTATTTGGCCATAAAAAAAGGAAATCTTATCTTTTGCAATAGCATGGATAGACCTGAATATTTTTATGCTAAGTGAAATAAGTCAGTCAAAGAAAGACATATACCATGTGATCTCACTGACATGTGCAAGCTTTTTTTTTTTTTTTTAATCCTCACCCAAGGATATTTTCCCACTGATTTTTAGAGAAAGGGGGAGAGGGAGAGATGGAAAGAAACATCAATATGAGAGAGACACATTGGTTGGCTGCCTCCCACATGCACTCCAACATGCCCTCCACTGGACTTGAACCCAGGATCCTTTAGTCCATATGCCAACGCTCTATGGCCTGGTCTTTTCTGTCAGGGGTAGGACCTGACCCACCAGATGCAGTGACAGTGTATGAATCAAAGGGTCTTTCCTGAGCCAAACCAGTTGGGCAGTGGTTCTCAACCTTCTTAATGCCTCTATCCTTTAATACAGTTCCTCAAGTTTTGGTGACCCCCAACCAATATTATTTTTGTTGTTACTTCATAACTGTAATTTGCTACTGTTATGAATCACAATGTAAATATCTGTGTTTTCCCATGGTATTAGGCAACCCTTGTAAAAGGGTCATTTGACTGCCAAAAGGGTCTCGACCCATAAGTTGAGAATCGTTGAGCTAGGGCATAAGTGGAATCTAATGAATAAAAGAAAAATAGAGGCATAGATACATGCAACAGACTGACAGCTATGGTGGAGGAGGGGAGGAGGAGGAACTGGATGAAAAAAGGTGACAGGATTATCCAAAAAGTATAGCTGAAGGGAAAGGAGGATAAGGGGAAGTGGAGGTGGGCAAAGGGTGGTAGAAATGGGATTGGAAAGAGACTTTGCTTCTGGAAATAGACACACATGCAGTGTGCAGATTGAGTAGGGGGGGTGGGAGGCCACATGCTAATCTGACAAGCTCAGGGAAAGCCTGCATAGCAGTCCTGCAAACTCAAAGACCTAAAGTAACCACAAAGGACAGTCTGAAATTAAAGCCTCAACTAAAAGCATTTATGTTGGGTAATCACATCCTAGCTGGATCTTCTCTGGCAAGGTCAATATTTACCTTAACGGAGTCTATTGTTTTTTTACATCTATGTAAGACATCATTGAAATGTCAGGTAACTTGTAACTTCCTTTTTTTTTCTGGACCCCTCAGGGCAGAAACAAATACCCTGGGCCCCAGGACAGATATCACAAATTCCTTCATTATTATTGTAATCATGTTGTTGACGGTTAACTATCCTGCAGCCATCTAAGTAAAAGGAGTATGTGTCTATCATCTTACTTTTTATCCAATCCCAGGTTTCCCCATCCCATTTTGCTTTCTTCTATCTCCCTAATCTATCACCAATGGATTTCATCTAACCCACTTGTGTCTCCTCCTGCCTTTCTCTGGAGCCTTACCCAATACCTAGATATTCTGCTTCCCAGCAATTGTGGACAGTTTGGCTCAAGTAAACTCACAAACATTCTTTACAGGTCTGAATGTTTTTTTATGCTAACAAGATGATGCTTTACTGAGTTGTACACTTGAAACCTATATGGTTTTGTGAGTCAATGCCACTCTAATAAATTCAATTTAAAAAATGTTTAATGAGCAAGAAACAAAACAACAACAAAAAACCTCCTGCACTCTCATTTTACAACTTCCTTGTAGTGCATGGGACAGATGTAACTATTTCTTTACCTAACCCCTACCTAAGCTAGTCCCCCTCAAAGATCCACATACTGTTTGTTTCATTAAAGGGTGGCCGGGGACTGGTTCCTTTCCTTGTTCCTGGGACCGCATGAGTGGGACCCACACTGAGGAAGCTCAGGGGTAGGACTTGAGCCACCAGTTGCAGTGATAGTGTGCGAATCAAAGGGTCTTTTCTGTCAAAATAATAACAGTTTAGATACTAACTCTATTTCCTTCTTATATAGCAGTGGATCAACTTTGTTGTTGTGGTTTCACCTCCTGGTACTTAGTGAAGCCCCATTTCCTGCTATTCAGCTGGACCCCAAGTACCAACCTCGCCCCCCTCTGGCACCCCTGGAATTAGCCACTCGCGCCAGACGGTGAACCCACGCCCTTAAACCAATCGGAGCAGAGTGTGGCTTTGCGTCAGAGATGCAAAGAGAACGGACTTCCCCTGCGGTGTGCTTGGCCGGCTCATTTTCCCGTTGGCCTTGCACGCTTTTGCAGAGGTAAACTTGCGTTGCCGAGCGATTTCCAAGTTCCCGTGGCACCTTTTCATCGCATTTCTAACCACGGCACCCGGACCGCCAGCACTCACTGAACAGACCAGGGCTGGTGGCTGGGCCTCTATCCAGGCCGGATGGGGTAGCACCGCCCCCGAGGACGTGTCCCACAAAGGGGCTTCCCTTCCGGTGTCAACAGCATCCAGGTTCCGGCTGAACGCCTCAATCAGCCGAGATACGGGGTCCGCTTTGCCTGTAACACCGCGGGACCAGGTAGCCCCGCCTACGAGGGCGGGTCTCCAGGACGGAGCTTCCGGTTACCACGTGGCCCTTCCCAGGTAATGAAGGCGCGCCCCCGCCTGGAGGAGTTGGTGCGCGCTGGACCTACCCATCCGCTCTTCACTGTCTGCGAGGCGGCCGCGGGCACCTCAGAAGTTCAGGGCTGGACCCGCGCCCCCGCCCCCCGGGAGCCAGGGCTGGAGAGAGCCTGAGGAGCGCCGGCCGCCTTTCCTTGCGGGACACAAAGGGGAACGCAAAGTTGAAGTGTGGCAGGTGAGTCTGGCGGGGCAGAGGGGGGCAGCACCGCAGACGGGCACTGGGCGACGAGGCACAGGGAGGCAGAGAAATAGAGTGAAGAGAAGGACCGAAGAACAAGTGTTCTGAAGACCAAGGGAAGAAAGTCTCCCCAAGAGCGGAGTGTTCCCCGGGGTTAAATGCCACTGAGATGCCCTGAGCAACACTAAGAACCAAACGAGGTTATTGGATTTGGCTAAGAGCGGTTTGTAGGTACCTCCTGTCCCACTTACACCGGAGCCCGAAAAGTTTTACATTTGGCAGTGGAAACAGGTTATAGAGGAGAGGTATGCTTAGTGTCCTTCCCTAACCAGCTTCCAAAATAATGAATTAGTCCCTTGGCATTTCAAAAGGTAAGTAATTAAGCCAAACAAACTCTTGGCTTTTATATGTTAGACCTAGTGGTCTCGTGCCCGAAATTCTTGCACATTAAAAGGGGATTAATTAGAGGAAAGAATTTAATCTTGCTATTTACACTCTATAATAGAAGTGTCAGAGATGAAAGAAAATTAGTAAAATGTGTATGAAAACCTTCCTTCTGACAGAGTCCGTGGCACACCATGGGAACCCAGAGTCAAATCCCCGCCCACCCACATGTGCCTCAAAATCGAGTGCCCCAGCCGCCCGCATTAGGCTAGATCCAGACCTGTCCAGTGTACGCTTGTCAAGCCCTGCTGGGCAGAGGATGCAGCCTCAGGTATCCTGGCCCAGCCCCAGGACTGGGGACATGGCCTGAGGTCCCCAGCCCTGACTGGGGCGCGGGAGGTGTGCCTTGAGGTCCCCCGTCAAGCCCCATGGGGGCAAGGTAGGGCATAGCTTCAGGTCTCTGCTGATTGCTCAGTAAGTCTCCTTATGGGACCTTGGCCTAAGCTTAGGTGCAGCCATCTTTGTGACAGAGTGATGGTTAATTAGCATATTCCCTCTTTATTAGATAGGATTAGTTTAGATCCTTGGGGGGACACATGTGTTTACACTATCCTTTAGGCAGGGGCATCCAGGGATTAAGCATAAGGATTCCAATAAACACCCTTCGGGTCTGCTCATGCACAGACTTGTTTGGAAAGGTCAAGAAATAATTAGGGGTGCCACCTTCAACACTCCTCTAAATTCAGACTTCCAATACACAGTGCAGGCGGCCTTCCCCTCACTTCCCTTTTATAAGAATGTCTTCTTTACAAACTTTCCAACCATGTCTCTTGTGCTCCCCAACATGTAAGGAAGGGGTAAGAGAACAGTCAGAAATCTGGAGTGAATCAAACCTAAACCAGTCAGTACCTTGGAGCTTTAAGACATTTGTGAATGAGCGTGAAGTGCATCCAACCTCCACATCGGAGGGTGATGGTGTTGCTTATATCCTAGAAAAGCTGAATAAAATACTTAGAGCAACTGAAGATACTAGAGAAAAATCAAATCAGAACTTGAAGGAAATTGCTGGAGAGAATGTGGGACCACCTAGGCAAGCCAACATTTACTAACTCATTGAGCAAGGAACAGTAAAATGCACCTCCCCATCCCCACCCTAGCACCAGGCCGGAGAACCTCAACCCATTCCTGTCTCTGCACCACCACCCCCGCCCCAGCACCAGACCAAGCTGAAAGAGGTGGCTAGGGCTTTTGGAATTTCAGGGAAGAAGGAAGTTGGAGTTCAGAGATATCATGGTGTCTGAGATTTGAAATGGAAGCCAGAACCTTAGAGAAATGAGCCTAAAATTCAAGGTGCAATTTCTACTTGAGGTGTTTGTCAGTTCCTTAGCTGTACATGCCCAGAGCAAGATTCCCAGCCCCTAAGTCGAAAGCAACAGTTGTAAGGGTAAATAGTTGTGCAGCCCAGCCAGTGTGGCTCAGTGGTTGAGTATTGACCTATGAACCAGGAGGTCATAGGTTGATTCTCAGTCAGGGCACATGCCTGGGTTGCAGGCTCAATCCCCAGTGTGGGGCCTGCAAAAGGCAGTCAATCAATGATTCTTTCTCATCATTGATATTTCTTTCTCTCCCTTCCCCTCCCTTCTTCCCTGAAACCAATACAAATCTCCTATTTAATAAAGAGGGAATATGCAAATTAACCAACACAAACATGGAGGCACCCACAGCAGAGGCAAGGGTTTCTGTTACAAGATGGCTGCACCCAACCAGAGGCTGAGTTTTTGTAATGAGACTTAAGGATCAATCAGCAGGGACCTGAGGCTGTGCCACCCACCCAGCAAGGGGAGCTTGATGGGGGGAAGTGAGGCTGTGTACCCCACCTGGTGGGACTTGATTGGGAACTTCAGGCCAGTCATCCTAGCCCTGGCACCATACCGGGGAACCTCAGGCTGTGACCTGCCCTTCCCCCCCGCACTCCCCACCTGGCACCAGACCAGGGAACCTCGGGCCATGCCCCCCATCCAGCAGGGCTTCACGGAGTAACTCAAGGCACATCCCTGGCCCAGGCAAGGAGAACTAATGCTTCACCCCCTACTTGGCATGCACCGGGGGGATCTGAGGCTTTGCCCCCCACTGGGCCAGGGGACCTGAGGCTGTGGCCACCCCCCCACCCCCGCCTGGTAAGGCTTGATGTGGGCGAGGCCAGCTAGATCTGTGTCTCTCTCGATTTAAAGGACCACACAGGTGGCTGGGGACTTGACTCTGGGTCTCACAGCATATCCCAGACTCTGACAGGAGGAAGATTTTCATATATATCTTACTAATTTTCTTTAATCTCTGATACTTCTATTATAGAGAAAGGGCAAATAGCAATATTAAAATATTTCCTCTAATTAATTCCCTCTGAATGGGCATGAATTTTGTGCGCCAGGCCACTAGTATTAAATTTTTTAAAAAAAGGTGTCACAGAGTGAAAATACAGTTGAAATTACTGCAGTGAGTAAGAGGACAAAGAAATCAACATTTTCATGCAATAAAAACATTTTGCTAGTTCTCTGAGGCCCAAAATGAGAAATTTGTGAAACAGTGGATGTGCCAATGAGT
>JAAGEH010000135.1:11730113-11774300 GCA_011751065.1 Lasiurus cinereus | reverse complement strand
GAAAGGCCTTATGAGTGCAGTCAGTGTGGGAAATCTTTTACCACTAGCCATGGCCTCAGCTATTATCAGAGACCTCACACTGGAGAAAAGCCTTATGAGTGCACTCAGTGTGGCAAATCAGAGAGTTCATACTGGAGAAAGGCCTTATGAGTGCAGTCAGTGTGGGAAATCTAGCCATGGCCCCCATTATCATCAGAGACTTCACACTGGAGAAAGGCCTTACGCATGCAGCAAATGTGGGAAATCATTTGCCCTGAGCATACACTTAAATCATCATCAGAGGGTTCACATTGGAGAAAGGCCTTATAAGTGCAGTCAGTGTGGGAAATCTTTTACCACTAGCCATGGCCTCCGTTGTCATCAGAGATTTCATACTGGAGAAAGGCCTTATGAGTGCAGTAAGTGTGGGAAGTCTTTTATTAATAGGAGTAGCCTTCGTTATCATCAGAGACTTCACACTGGAGAAAAGCCTTATGAATGCAATGAATGTGAGTAATTGTTTGCCCTAAACAGACACTTGCTTCATCATCAGAGAGTTCACATGCCTCAGGATTGCAGTCAATGAGTGTTCACAGGATGTGCTGATACTTTTGAAGGGAATCACTTTCAAAGATCTTGCAAAGGGCAGTGTGTCTAATGTCTACAATTCCATAAATGATGGTCACTTGGGTATAGGACAAATCATAATTGGGAATCTCTGGCCTAATAGGGAATGTGCACAATTCTTGAAATGGAGATAGGTTTCATTTATCTTTATCAGTAACTCATAATACAATATCCAAGCAGAGGAGAGTTTAATGTTTAACTTAAAGAAATTAGGAAGTTGTGATTTAAGCCAATTGCCTATTTTTGCATTCTTCCAGCAGTGTATAACAGATTTAATTCCTCCACATCCTAGAAAAGATTTGGTATGGTCATTTGTCCTTTGTTTACACTTTTTTGTAACTTTGTCATGCTATATTATTGTTCAGTTGCTCTTTTTCTAAGGGTTTATGGTGAGCCTTTTTTCAGATGTTCATTTGTTATCTCTATATTTGGTTAACTGTCTGAGAATTTGTTCTGCCAAATCTATGAATTTTGGCAATTTTCTTTAACAAATGCACAGTTAGATAACAAAAATGCAGGTTAGAATTTCACTCATTTTTGTGCCTTTTTTTGCTTTGTAGGATAAGTGTTTTTAATATTGGAAAAAAAATAAAATCAACAATTGACTCAAGATAAGGTCTTATTTCATTCCTTTGGGTGTGTGTGAGTATCTAGTTTTCCCAGCTCAGTTTATTGAAGAGAAACTATCCTTTCCCAACTGTGTATCATTGGCTCGTTTGTCAGAGAGGATTTGGCAGTATATGCAGAGGGCTAGAGGACTACTTGGAAATAGGTCATTCTTGGGGACATCATAGTGGGCTGCAGAGGTTATCAAGATGAGGCACTAAGGGGAAGGGAAAAATGTACCAGTTTGAGACTGATCTTTACCATCAGTTTAGAGGAAGCACTGCAATGTGACAAGAGCCCTAAGTTGAAATTCGCACTAACTCGATGACCTTTCAAAGAATAGGAGCTCCTTTCACCATGAGATAAAGTTTCTAAGAAATATGTTTGTTGAGACTTTAAATATAGTAAGACAATGGCTTACACAATTCTCACTTCTTGAAACATTGCATGATATATTAGTTCTTTTATACCATTTTATTTATTTATTTTTATTTATTAAATCTTTATTGTTCAGATTATTACAATTGTTCCTCTCCCTCCTCTCCCCCATAGCTCCCCTTCACCCAGCTCTCATCACTCCTTCTGCTCTTACCTCTCTCCCCATTGTCCTCATCCATAGGTGTATGATTTTTGTCCAGGCTATCCCTGCAACCCCCTCACCCCTTTCCCCCTGAGAAATGTCAGTCCACTATTGGTATATAGAAATAGCATAGATTTCTTGGCATTATTTTAGTATCCCACTACATTGCCCAATTCACTTATTAAGTCCATTGGTTTTTTTTGATAGAGTCTTTTGAGTTGTTTATGTACAATATCATGTCTTTGCAAATAAGGACAGCTTTACTTCTTCTTTTCCAACTTGGATGCCTTTTATTTCTTCTTCTTGTCTAATTGCAATGGCTAATTCCAGTACTATGTCCAACAGGAGTGGTGAGAGTGGGCATCCCTGTCTTGTTCCTATTCTTAGGGAAAAAGGTTTTAGTTTTTGCCCATTGAGTATGATATTAGCTGTGGGTTTATCATATATAGCTTTTATTATGTTGAGGTATAATCCTATTCCCATTCTGTTGAGTGTTTTTATCAAGAAAGAGTGTTGGGTTTTGTCAAATGCTTTTTCTGCATAAATTGATATGACTGATTTTTATCTCTCAATCACGTTTATTGATTTGTGGATATTGTACCATCCTTGCTTTCTGTGATAAATCCTACTTGGTCATGGTGTATTTGCTAGAATTTTGTTGAGGATTTTGGCATTTATGTTCAAGAGGGATATTGGCCTGTAATTCTCTTTCACTGTGTTGTCTTTATCTGGTTTGGTATTAGGGTTATGCTGGTTTCGTAGAAGGAACTTGAAAGTGTTCCTTCCACTTGAATTTTTTGGATAATCTGAGGAAGATAGGTTTTAATTCTTCCTTGAATGTTTGGGGAAACTCCCCTGTGAAGCAGTCTGGCCCCAGGCTTTTGTTTGTTGGAAGCTTTTTGATGACTGCTTCAACTTCTTTCATAGTTATTGGCCTATTGAGATGTTTAGATTCTTCCTGATTGAGATCTGGAAGGTTATATTTTTCTAGGAATATGTCCATTTCCTCCAAGGTGTTCATTTTGTTGGAATAGAGTTGCTCATAGTATTTTTTAACAATCATTTGTATTTTAGTGGGATTTGTTATTTCACCTCTTTCATTTCTGATTTTGTTTATTTGGTCTTCTCTCTTTGCTTATTGTTGAGCCTGGACTAGAGGTTCATCAATCTTGTTTATCCTTTCAAAGAATTAGCTCTTGGTTTTGTTGATCTTTTGTATAGTTTCTTTGGTCTCTCTGTCTGCTCTGATCTTTATTATTTCCTTCCTTCTGCTTATGCTGGGCTTTTCTTGTTGCTCTTTTTCTAACTCTTTGAGTTATTGGGTTAAGTAATTTATTAGCCTTGTTTCTTGTTTTTTGAAGTAGGCTTGTAGAGCTATGAACTTCCCTCTCAAGACTGCTTTCGCTGTGTTGCATAGATTTTGGATTATTGTGTTTTCATTGTCATTTGTTGCCATGATGTTTTTATTTCTTCCTTGATCTCTCTGGTAACCCAGTCATTGTTTAATAGCATGCTGTTTAGTCTCCATGTGTTTGATTTAAAGTGGTACCTCGAGATACGAGTTTAATTCGTTCCATAACCTTGAGGTGTGGGAAACTATGAGATGCTCGAGTTGTGGTAAACTGGTGGGTCGTGTGCAGCTGGCCGATCCGCGCGATTACTCCTATCTCAGATGTTGCTCTTATTTCAAAGCAAAAATCGCTCGCTCGACAGCTCGTATCTCAAAAATCTCGTATGTTAGGGCAATTGTATCTCGAGGTACCACTGTATTTGGATTGTTTTTATTGTAATTGATTTCCAGTTTTATGCCACTGTGATCTGAGAAGATGCTTGATGTGATTTCTATCTTTTTGAATTTGAAGAGCCTTTGCTTATGACCCAACATATGATCTATCTTTGAAAATGACCATTGTGCACTTGGAGAAGCATGTATATTCTGTGGCTTTGGGGTGAAATGTTCTGAATAAGTCAATTAATTCCATATGGTCTGGTGAGTTATTTAGGATTAATGTTTCTTTGCTGACTTTTTGTTTAGAGGATTTGTCAAATGGTGATAGTGGGGTATTAAAGTTTCCAACTATGATTGTATTGCTATAAATCTCTCCCTTGATATTCTTCAGAAATTTTTTTTGTAATGTATTTGGGTGCTCCTGTATTGGGTATGTATATGCTAACCAGAGTTATTTCTTCTTGTTGGATTGTTCCCTTTAGTATTATGAAGTGGCTTTCCTTATCTCTTGTTATGTCCTTCACTTTGAGATCTAATTTGTCAGATATAAGTATTACTCTCCCAGATTTTTTTTTCCATTTTCCTGAAAACTCTTTTTCCATCTCTTCACATTGAGTCTGTGTACGTCTTTTTTTTTTTTTTTTGAGGTGGGTTTCTTGTACATAGCAGATATATGGGTCATGTTTTCTTATCCTATTCTTTACCCTATGTCTTTTGATGGGGGCATTTAATCCATTTACTTTTAAGTTATTATTGATAGGTACTTATTTGTTGCCATTTTTTATTCTTTACCCCTGTGTTCCTTCTTCACTTCCTATTTCTTTTTTTTTTTTTATAGCAGACTCTTTAACATTTCTTGCATTGCTGGTTTAGTGGTAATAAATTTCCTTAGTCCTTTTTTGTTGTGAAGCTCCTGATTTCACCTTCAATTTTGATTGATAGCCTTGCTGGATACAGTATTCTTGGATTCAGACCCTTTCTTTTCATGACTTTGTATATTTCATTCCATTCCCTACTGGCTTGATGAGTTTCTGTTGAAAAATCTGTTGCTAGTCTGATGGGGGTTCCTTTGTAGGTAACTTCCTGTCTCTGGTCAGTTTTAAGATTCTTACTTTGTTGTTGGTGTTTTCCAATTTAATTATAATGTGCCTTGGCATTGGTCTTTTGGGGTTCATTTTGCTTGGGATTCTGTGAGCTTCTTGGATTTGTGTGGGTTTTTTTCTTCCTTATATCAGGGAAGTTTTCTGTCATTAATTCTTCAAACAGGTTTTCTATTCCTTGTTCAGTTTCCTCTCCTTCTGGACCCGTATTATGTGGATGTTGTTTTGTTTCATGTTGTCCTGAAGTTCCCTTATGCTCTCCTGCTTTTTAATTTTTTTTTCTAGAATCTACTCTACTTGGGTATTTTTTCCTACCTTTTCTTCTAGCTGACTGATGTGGGCCTGTGCTTCTTCTAGTCTACTCTTGGTGCTTTTTATTGAGTTCTTTACAGCAGTGATGTCATTGTTCATTTTTTCTTGGTTCTTACTCATACTGTCAAATTTGTCTTCCCTTATTTTCAGCCACCTTATGACCATTTCTCTGAATTCTTTCTTGGGCAGGTTGCTTGCCTTCATTTTGTTTACTTCCTTTTCTGGTGATGCCTGCTTTTCTTTCATATGCAGGCTGTTTCTTTGTCTCCCCATTGTCTCTCTTCTCTGGGTGTCTTGTTATGTAGTTCTTTTTCTCTTGCATTGATTGAAAGGCACAAAGTACAACACAACCAGATACAATGCACAAGACACTAAACAGTAATATTTTCATGATATTAATAACCACAAAGAAAGGTGACCAGCAGAGAGAGGCCAATTAAGGGATATGAGAGAAAGAAGAAGAGAGAAAAGAAAATGAAAAAAAAAAATAAAAGAAATAAATAAAGGAGAGCCAAAAGGAAATTGGGAGGAAAAAAAAGTAAGGGAGAAAAAAAAGAGAGTAAGAAAGAGAATGGGAACAAAGTATATATATGGGGAGAAAACTCCCATAGAACAGCCACTAATCCCAACAAATTTCAGGAACAAGTACCTGGAGATTAATACAAACTAAGAACAAGAATTAATATCAAGCCAGTTGAGGGAAAACAGAAACAATAAACAAACAAAAACAAAGCAAACAAAAAAACAAAACAAAACAAAAATAAGCAAAAGTATCTCAAAAAAGCATAAAGAATTGATATAATCAACGTTCAAGCAAACAACAACAAAGGACAGAGAGAAAGTAATTTTGGAAAATGAAGACAGAGGAGAGGTGTGTATGGATTTGGAACAGGGAATTGGAAAGTAGATATATAAGTAGGGTGTAATTTTAATGGCATAAAAAGACATAATAGGGAAAATCTAAAGTAGGGAAAGGGTAAGAGAAACAGGCAATAAAAGGGGAAACATTAGGAAGAGAATGATGGCATAAAGGTAGAGTTGAGATAGAGTAAAATGATGCTAAAGGAAAGGTGAAAATAGAATGTAGAACACTTATCCCAAAGTAAAATGACACTTATTTTTTAAAAAAAAATGTAAAATAGTAATGCTGGTTGAAAATAAAAATGTAATAATTAAAAAGGTAAAATCAAATGAGGAAAAAAGAAAAAAATAGTTTCTTAAGTTAAATATGAAAAATAAATAAATAAATAAATAAATAATAGAAAAATAGAATGCAGTAGTGAAGGTCATTCACTTCCTCTACTATTCTGTTTGGTACACCTGCTTCCCAGTCAGAACAGCATTGCCATTCCCTGTATTCCACTGCTCCACAGTGTTGTAAGGCAATCCTGATTTTTAAGCAGGCAGTGTGTCTTAATTTTTTTATTCCTTTATTTGTGATTACACAAGAGCCAATTTGTGATTCAGCCCCTGGGTGGCAGTGTTTCTGGATTGACCTCTGAGACTATAGGTCCTCTCTAGCCTGTGCTTAGATCCTGCTTTCCCTGTTGCACTGAATACCGGTTTGTGGCAGTGGGCTGCCCCAGAGCTGGTTCTCTTACTCACTCCCACTCTGATCCCCAGGTTCTAGAAAAACAACTTTCTCCTCCATTCTTCTAGTATGTCCCCAACTGGGTGATCCTATGAATTGGGCTCAGCAATCAGAAGCAAGGATCTGAAGAGGAAAAAACGCAAGTACACGGACTCCCCTCTCCCTCATGTCCAAGCAGACAGCACACTTCAAACTCCAAAGGCTCTCCTTCTAAATCAGATCAAAACAGGTTGCTTTCTAGAGATCCCCTCTGTTAGCAGCTCTGTGGACTTCCTTCCATATTCACAGAGCATGCCAGCCCTAACAGCCACAGATCTCTCCAGGTGCAGACTTCCCCCGGTCCTCCAGCTTGTGCAGTTCGAGCACTTCTTTGTCCCGTGGAACCAGAGATTGCACCTCATCCCAGGCGAAATCCGACCTTTCTATATTGGACTGTAGAGCTCCTCTGAATCCAAGTGTTTGTGCCAATTGAGGACTAGTGTTCTGGGTTTGCAGCTGCTCTGTGGGTGCTGCAGTTGTAGATTCTCAGGTTTCCCATAACATCCACCATCCCCTTCAAGATGGCACAGTCTCTGCGTCCAAGCTGGCGGCTCTGATAGGGAACCCAGCAGCTGTAGGGGATGCCCGGTCAGGAGAGCTCCGTCCAGCAGTCCCCCACCTTCTCTGGAGTATAGCTGTTCCTCATCTTGCCAACAATCACTCCCCATGCATCCTTCAGCTGTTCCCTCTCTCTGCTCCAAAATAAAGCTCAGGACATGTCCATTTATTTTGCTGCCTTTTTTTTTTCTCCCACCATTTTCTTGATAATCTTCATTCATTTTGGAATAATTTCTGTTACTATTTTCTTGAATATTCTTTTTCTCCAGTTTCTCTCTTCTCTCTGGTTGGAATTATAATTATTCTTTTACTAGAGGCCCATTGCAGGAAGATTTCTACAAGAATAGGGCTTCCTGTGGCCACTCTACCACCCCACCTGCGTCCCTCCCACCTCTGTGACCCTGCCTACTTCCCTCCCTTCTCCACTGCCCCGCTTGCTTCTCTGCAGCTTCACTCCCTTCTGTAGCACTTGGCTTTCTTCTGTGCTGTCTTCAGTCTTGCTCTTCGCCTGGATATGCAAATTAGCTGCCATCTCGGTTGGGTTAATTTGCATACTCACTCCTGATTGGCTGGTGGGCATGGCTTGTGGGCATAGCGGATGTACAGTCAATTTGCAGGTTTCTCTTTTATTAGATAGGATATACTTTGAATGTGTCTATCATTTGTCTTATGCTCATTTTTTGTGATTCTCTTTTTCTTCCTTTCACTTCAGTGTCTGTCATTTGTATTAATCCATCTCCCAGTTCCTAATCCTATCTTTTTTTAATCCATTGTTTAAACCCATCCATTAAGTGCATCTTTTTAGGTAATAATGTTTTTAGTTGTATAATAACATTTGAATAATTTCAAGATCCTAATTCTGATCATTCACTAAACATTTATTTTAACTATATTTTATTTATTTTTAACAAAATCTTATAAATCTTGCCTGATATTTCCAACAGTTGCATTATTTATTTGTCGTCTTGTTTCTGTTTTAATTTTTGATCATTGATTATAAGGTCATGTCTTTCCAGTAAAGTAATTTTTTTAATTTAAAAATTTAAACAATCCTAGTATGCATAATGTATATTTTGTTAACACTTTGTACATATTAAACCTGATCAGGAAGAAGATAAGTATAATTTTATTTTAATTTCAGTAATCTCTCATATATAAAAAATAAATATAATAGACCACAATCAAAGACTCATGAATTATTATGTTTATGACAATTTTATTGACATTGGGAACCATTTGAAAGAATCCACTGATGGACTATTTAAAAAGACATTCATAATTTGAAATAGATTGAAATACATTTTTTGTTTATTCCTTTTTTTATTCTTTTTCTTATAAATCTTTATTGTTCAGATTATCACAATTGTTCCTCTTTTTTCCTTTCATACCTCCCATCCACTGGGCTCCCACCCCACCCTCTACACTTACTTCCCCCACATTGTCCTCATCCATAGGTATATGATTTTTGACCAGTCTCTCCCTGAACCCCCTACACCCCTTTCCACTCCCTTTCTATGCCCCTGATTCTATTATATTCACTAGTTTATTCTGTTCATAAGATTTTTAATTCACTTGATTTTTAGATTCATTTGTTGATAGATATTTATTTGTTGTTCATATTTTTTATCTTTACCTTTTTCTTCTTCTTCCTCCTTTTAAAGAGTACCTTTCAGCATTTCATATAATACTGGTTTGGTGTTGATGAACTCCTTTAGTTTTTTCTTACCTGTGAAGCTCTTTATCTGCCCTTCAATTCTGAATGATAGCTTTGGTGGGTAGAGTAATCTTGGTTGTAGGTTCTTGCTATTCATCACTTTGAATATCCCATCTGGCCTGCATAGTTTCTGTTGAGAAATCGGCTGACAATCGTATGGGTGCTCCCTTATAGGTAATTAACTGTTTTTCTCTTGCTGCTTTTAATATTCTGTCTTTGTCTTTTGCTCTTGGCAGTTTAATTATGATGTGTCTTGGTGTGGTCCTCTTTGGATTCCTTTTGTTTGGGGTTCTGTGCACTTCCTGGACTTGTAAGTCTATTTCTTTTACCAGGTGGGCAGAGTTTTCAGTCCTTATTTCTTCAAATAGGTTTTCATTATCTTGCTCTCTCTGTCCCAGAGGCTCTTCATACTAGCTTCACATTTTTGGATTCTCTTTTTGTTTTGCTTTTCCAGTTGAATGTTTTTTGCTTCTTTGTATTTCAAATCTTTGACTTGATTCTGGTGTCCCTCTAGTTTGCTGTAAGGTCTCTGTATAATATTTTTTATTTCAGTCAGTGTATGATTAATTTCTAGTTGGTCCTTTTTCATTTCTAGTTGGTCCTTTTTCATCTCTTCTTGGGTCTCGCTAAATTTATCCACCTTTTCTAGGAAATTCTTGAAAAACTTTATAACTGTGGTTTTAAACTCTATATCCAATCATTTGTTTTCCTCCATTTCTTTTGTTTGTGATCTGTTTCTTTGTCTCTGCATTTTCACTGCTTCCCTGGGTTGGTAGAGTAGCTTTGTATGCTAGGTGTCCTATATGGCCCAGTATCTCTGCCTCCTCAGTTACCTAAGGTGGACTCTGTTGGTGAACCCCTTTGTGGACTGTGTGTACAGCCTTGTTGTAATTAAATCTTGATAGTTGTTAGTATCACTGGGGGAAGTTGACCTCCAAGCCAATTGGTTGTGAGGATCAGCTGTGTCAACACTGGGAGAACTTCTGTGCTGGACTCTGCCTTATGACTTGCAAGATTGCAAAAGCCTCTGTGTTAGGCTGGATGGGGCAGAGTCTTATGGCTGAGCAGGTGGTCTTGGCTTCCTGTCACCTCCTGGGTCTCAGTGTCTCTGGGTAATAGCTCCAGCCCACCCTGTGCACAGGCACGCGCACTTCCAGATCTCTGCCTTTCCGGCTTCCCTGAGTTTCTGTGTGCTCTGGGACCTGTGTGAGTCTGGGTCCCCAAGGTCTCACCTAAAATGGGTTCAGTGCAGCCCGACCTGGATTTTAGTGCAGTTAGGAAGTTCTTTCTTCCTCCTGCTAGAGAAAGCCAGTGGCATAATCAGCAGTCAGCTCTCTGTGTACATACTTTCGTGTGCACCTCCAGACCCCTGTATTTCGCAGATCCCCTAAGTTTCCCTGCACTCCTCCCTTTTCACAATAGTCCAGACTCCCCCATATGAGTCTTGCCTGGAAATAGGGTTCAGTGCAGTCGGAGGTGGGGTTCAGTGCCTTCAGAAGTTTCTGTCTCCCTTTCCCTAGAGAAACCAGCTAGGTGCTCTACCCTGTCCTCTGCACGCACACATCTCTTAACCTCAGGTTTTTGCAGCTCCTCTGAGTCTCTGTGAGTCCCTCTCTTTCCTTCTAGTTGTAGAATTTGCACTTAGCCAGCTTTCCTGTGGTTCTGGATGATGTCTGTTCTGTTTTTTTAGTTGTAGTTTTGAAATTGTTGTGTGAGGCAGCAGTTTAGGTGTTCACCTATGCCACCCTCTTGGTTTCTCTTGAAATACATTTTTCACATTAAAATATATCATTGGAGAGATTTCAAAATGGCTACAGAGTAGGTGAAAGCTACCTTCACCACATCCGGGTGCCAAAACAGAATTCCAGCAAAATTATAGAGCAATCAACCGAAGTAAATGACTGAAGGACAGCTGAACAGAACCATTACATCCAAGAATTTATAAAAGAAGCTACATAGAGACTGGTAAGAAGGGCAGTGATGTGACGAGGGCTGGCCCCTGAATCCATGTGTGGTGACTGAGGAGCCAGAGGGATATCTTGGCTGTGAAAGTACTGCCTGAGGAACATAAGAACTCAACCTCATGCCAGGATCCCCCATCCAGAGCACTAAGGCTAGGAAGAAGAACCTGCATAGCATCAGGCAGTGAAAATTGGTAGGGACTCCATAGGAGGAGGAGAGAGTCTGCCAGAATACCAGGTGCTGGCCTATCAGATCACTACACAGGAGCTTGCTCTCAAGAACTCATCAAGAGCTCACATAGAGTGAAGGTGACCCAGGGCATTCAGTAGTCATAAAGAGATATGGTGGCATGGCCCCAAATTGAGAACTGGAGGGTCAACTCCCTCGGTCACAGGCCTAAGTCAATATCCCTATCACCCTCAGGTACCATCTTCCCAGGGTCAGGCACTCCTATTATTTTTTGTTTGTCTCTTTATTTTTGTTTTTAATTTATCATTGACACTATTACAGATGTCCTCCATTTCTCTCCCTCCTTTACCCACTCTACCCAACCTCCATTTCCCCTCCCTCTGGCCATCACTACACTGTTGTCTATGTCCATGGGCTATACATATATGTTCTTTGGATAATCTCTTTAACTTCTTTCACCCAGTCCTCTCTTATCCCCCTCCCATCTGAGCTCTGTTAGTCTTGTCTATTTATGCATGCCTCTTATTATCTTTTTTTCATCAGAGGCATAGATACATAGAAAAGACTGACAGCTGCCTGTTAATGAAATATTTTTAAATAAAACACAAACATAGACATGTATACAGTATTTTAAAACTCAATGAGCTTATAATATTTAGTTGGGTAAATAAAACACAGATGCTTATATATATACATACTAGAAGCCCAGGGCAAGAAATTTGTGCATGAGTAGGGTCCCTAGGTCTGGCTAGTGATCAGAGCTGATCAGGGCCTTTCAGCTGTCAGCCAGAGCCTTTCTTCTGGCTGCCAGTCAGGGCCTCCCTTCCCCAGCTGCCAGCCAGGGCCTTCCTTCATTCTTCACTGTTCCCTGGTTGTCAGCGCACATCACAGTGAACGATTTGTCTCCCAGTTGAATTTCCATGGGGACAATTTGCATATTAGCCTTTTATATATATAGATAGAAGATATGTATATAGCTAGAAGATATATATATATATATACATTATATATTATTGCATTATGAACTTAAGCTTAATATATGTAAAATATTGAATTTTTGGGGTGCAATTGGTTCCCAAAAATACTAGTTTTAAGTGTACAACTCAACGAAACATCCTTTTCACCAGCAGTTCTCAACCTGTGGGTCACAACCTCTTTGGGGGTTAAATGACCCTTTCACAGGGGTCACCCAAGACCATCGAAAAACACATATTTCTGATGGTCTTAGGAACTGAGACACGGCTCCTCTATCCATCTCCAGGAGGGTCTGCCTACATGCAGATATGCCCATATATGAGTCCCTGGTGTGATGACAGTGTGTCAACCCCATCACATACACCTGTGACAAGGTTGGCACCATAATGTACTTATGTGTATGTCACACATGTGTAGAGAGCAGCCACTGTGTAGAAAGCAGCTGCTGTATTGAAAGCAACTACTTTGTTAAAAGCAGCTACCATGTTGAAAGCAGCTACTGTGTTGAAAGCAGCAGTATTAGAGGTAAAACAACACTTCATGAATTATAACTACTGGATAAATGGAAAATCATGTACTGTAAAATCATCAACTACCGCAAAAAAAAAAAAAAATCTGTACCATGGGAACTCAATCTGGATGTTGATCAGTCTTTTTATATTCAGCTGTGGTTGATGTGAATACTGCCCCCTTGTGATAGTAACAGGTATATAAAAAAAAACACAGAATGGTAAATCTTAGGAAACTTTAATGAACTGTACTGACAGAACTATGCCATGTATCATCTTTTGCATTATTAAAGCTATTGTTATATATTATTTTCATTAGCAAACCATCGCATGACAATGGATCATGTAGAGAAGAATGTTAAGAAAATACAGTGAAGATTTTTTTATTTAATAAATCTTTATTGTTCAGATTATTATAATTGTTCCTCTTCCTCCCCCTTTCCCCATAACTCCCCTCCACCGGATCCACCTGTCCCTCTGCCCTTACCTCCACCCCATTATCCTCATCCATAGGTGTATGATTTTTGTCCAATCTCTCCCTACACCCCTCTCACTTATTTCCCCCTGAGAATTGTCAGTCCACTCTCCCTTTCTATGCCCCTGATTCTACTATATACACCAGTTTATTGTTCATCAGATTTTTAATTCACTTGATTTTTAGATTCACTTGTTGATAGATATGTATTTGTTGTTCATAATTTTTATCTTTACCTTTTTCCTCTTCCTATTCTTAAAGAGCACCTTTCAGCATTTCATATAATACTGGTTTGGTATTGATGAACTCCTTTAGCTTTTTCTTTTTCTTTTTAAAAAATATATTTTATTGATTTTTTACAGAAAGGAAGGGAGAGGGATAGAAAGTTAGAAACATCGATGAGAGAGAAACACTGATCAGCTGCCTCCTGCACACTCCACCCCTAGAGATGTGCCGGCAGCCAAGGTACATGCCCTTGACTGGAATCAAACCTGGGATCTTTCAGTCTGCAGGCTGAAGCTCTCTCCACTGAGCCAAATCAGTTTCGGCTCCTTTAGCTTTTTCTTATTTGTGAAGCTCTTTATCTGACCTTTAATTTTGAATTATATCTTTGGTGGGTACAGTAATCTTGGTTGTAGGTTCTTGCTATTTATCATTGGGAATATTTCTTGCCACTCTTATCTGGCCTGCATAGTTTCTGTTGAGAAATCAGCTGACAGTTGTATGGGTGCTCCCTTGTAGGTAATGAACTGTTTTTCTCTTGCTGCTTTTAATATTCTCTCTTTGTCTTTTGCTCTTGGCATTTTAATTATGATGTGTCTTGGTGTGGTTCTCTTTGGATTCCTTTTGTTTGGGGTTCTGTGCACTTCCTGGACTTGTAAGTCTATTTCTTTCACTAGGTGGGCGGAGTTTTCAGTCATTATTTCTTCAAATAGGTTTTCAGTATCTTGCTTTCTCTGTTCTTCTGGCACCCCCATAATTCTGATGTTGGTATGCTTGAAGTAGTCCCACAGGCTCCTTATACTATCTTCATATTTTTGTATTTTTTTTCTTTTTGCTTTTCCAGTGGAGTATTTTCCACTTCTTTGTATTTCAAATCTTCGACTTGATTCTTGTGTTCCTCTAGTCTGCTAATAGGTTTCTGTATAATTTTTATTTTAGTCAGTGTATGTTTAATTTCTAGTTGGTTCCTTTTCATCTCTAATTGGTCCTTTTTCATCTCCTCTTGCATCTTGCTAAATTTATCCATCTTTTCTAGGAAATTCTTGAAAAAAACCTTATTACCATGGTTTTGAACTCTATATCCAATCATTTGTTTTCCTGCATTTCTTTCATTTGTGATCTGTTTCTTTGTCTCTGCATTTTCGCTGCTTCCCTGAGTTGGTAGAGTAGCTTTGTGTGCTGGTGTCCTATATGACCCAGTAGCTCTGCCTCCCAGTTACCTGAGGTGGACTCTCTTGGTGCACCCTATTGTGGACTGTGTGTACAGTCTTGTTGTTGTTAAGTCTTGATTGTTGTTGGTATCGCTGGGGGGAGTTGACCTCCAAACCAATTGGTTGTGAGGATCAGCTGTGTCTATGCCGCTGGAAGAACTTCTGTGCTGGAGTCAGCCTTATGATACATGAGTTGCAAAATTGCAAAAGCCTCTGAGTTAAGCTTGAATGGGGTAGAGTCTCAGGGCTGAGCAGACAGCCTTGGCTTCCCCTCAGCCCTGCTCTACATGGTCCCTGGGTCTCAGTGTACCTCGGTAATCTCTGCAGCCCTCTCTGCATGCACTCGCACTCATGCGCCTCCAGACCTCAGCTTTTCACAGCTCCTCTGAATTTCCATGTGCTCTGGGGACCCATATGAGTCTGGGTCCCCAGGGTCTCGCCTGAAACTGAGGTTCAATGCAGTCAGAACTGGATTTCAGCGCCGTTGGGAGGTTTGGTCTTCTTCCTGCTCAGGTTTTTCCAGCTCTTCTGAGTCTCCGTGAACCCTTCTCTTTTCTTTTAGTTGTAGAATTTCCACTAAGCTAGCTTTTCTGTGTTTCTGGATGTTGTCCATTCTGTCTTTTAGCTATAGTTTTTGAAATTGTTGTGCGAGGCAGCACTGTAGGTTTTTTTTTTGGGGGGGGGAAATATACATTAGCAGTGTAGGTATTCATCTATGCCGCCATCTTGGTTTTTCAACTCTCATTCTATACTGAGGATTTTTTACAGTATGGTTTTACCTCAATAATTATAGCAGGAATTGAGAAACCACCATGTGTTATTTGTTGTGACTTTATATCAGTGAATCTATGAAGCTGAACAAACTAAAATGCCATTTTGTTAGCAAGCATCCAAGCTTTGCCGGCAAGGATACCAACTATTTTAGAAGCAAAGCTGATGGACCCCAAAAAGCCAGATTTGACACCTGTGGCAAGTATCACAAACAAAAAATAGCAGCTGTTGAAGCTTCATATTTGTTGGCACTCAGAATCACCAAAGCTATGAACCTCACACCATTGCTGAGGATTTACTGTTGCCAGTGGCCAGACATTATTCAAGTTATGATTAGAGATGAATTTGTTATGAAATTGAGTGCAATTTTCTTATCTAAAGACACTGTCCTCAGAAGAATGGATGACATGTCTGCTGATATTCTTGATCAGGTAATCCAGGAAATTAAATCTGCTCCACTTTCAATATTTAGTATCCAGCTTGATAAATCTACAGATGTTGCAAAATGTTCACCATTATTGGTTTATGTGAGGTAAAATAATGATAGCAACTTTAAAGATGAGTTTCTTTTTTGCAAATGACAACTACTGCACATGATGTATTTGACATAGTTGGTTCATTACTGAAAGAGCATAAGATCTCTTGGGAAAAGGTTGGCGGTGTTTGCACAGATGATAGATGTTTGCATCCTATGCTAGGATGTCCATCTGGATTTCAACATTTGGTTCTGAATGAGTCACCAAGAGTCATCAGAACTGACTGTATGATTCCTCGGCAAATATTAGCAACAAAGACACTGCCACGAGAGTTACAAGAAATAATGAAAAGTGTCATAAGTTCTGTCAATTTTCTAAAGGCAAGCATTTTAAACAGTTGACTATTTTGCAACTGTGCAACGAGTTGGATGCACTGAACAATGCTCTGCTATTTCACACTGAAGTGAGATGGATGTCAAGAGGAAAAGTTTTAAAATGTGTTTATGAGCTTCATGATGAACTCAAAATGTTTTTTAACCAGAAAGCAAGATTTCAGTTCAAAGCACTTTTAGGCGATAAAAGTGAACTGCAGAACATAGCTTACTTGGTTGACATCTTGAATGAGTTAAATTTATCACTGCAAGGACCAAATGCAACATGCCTCGATTTGTCTGAAAAGATCGAATCATTGCAACTGAAACTTCAACTTTGGCAAAAAAATTTTTGGATGAAAATAAAATGTACATGTTGCCTATCTTATCTTCTTTCTTTGAGGAACATGACATTGAACCAGACAAAAGGATTACAATGATAATTTCTATGAAAGAACACTTGCAACATGCTTGCACATGAAATTTCATTGTACTTTCCAAATCTACCTGACACCCCATTTGCACTTGCCAGAAGCCCATTCACAGTCAAAGTTGAAGATGTTCATGAGACAGCACAAGAGGAGTTCATTGAACTTACTAACAACGATGCAGGGAGAACTGATTTCTCTACAATGCCAGTTACAAAATTCTGGATCAAGTGTTTGCAGTCATATCCTGTTTTGTATGAGACTGTGTTGCACCTTCTTCCATTTCCAACAACATATCTTTGTGAGACAGGGTTTTCTAGCTTGTTGGTTATCAAATCTAAATACGAAAGTAGACTTGTTGTGGAAGATGATCTTCGTTGTGCTCTTGCAAAGACTGTCCCGAGAATTTCTGATCTGGTGAGAAAGAAGCAATCTCAACCTTCACACTGACATTGGCTTTTTATGCATACTGTCGCAAAATGTAGCAATGTAGTTTACTGTTGTTATATTAATACTGTTACTCATGCTACACCATGCTTCCAGACAAAATTTCATTTATTTGTAATTAAAAATCAATATTTCACAATATATAATTACATATTGTTTTTTTGTGATTAATCACTATGCTTTAATTATGTTCAATTTGTAACAATGAAAATACATCCTGCATATCAGATATTTACATTATGATTTATAATAGTAGCAAAATTACAGTTATGAAGTAGCAATGAAAATAATTTTATGGTTGGGGGTCACCACAACATGAGGAACTGTATTAAAGGGTCGCAACATTGGGAAGGTTGAGAACCACTGCTTTACACAGTAGGTTCTGAACCTATTGGCCAAAGCAAAGTTTCCTCCCCTCCCTACTTATCCCCGTTTTGCCTACCTCCACCTACCCCACCCCTCTTTCCTCCAGCTATCACATTTTTGTTTGTATCTATGTGTTGTATATATATATGTATTTTTGCTTAATTCCTGCACCTTCTTTCACCCAGTCCCCCAAACCTCCTCCCCTCTGACAGCTGCCAATCTGTTCCACATAGCTATGCCCTCTGTTTTATTTTATTCATCAGTTTATTTTGTTTGCTACATTTTACATATAAGTGAGATCATATGATATTTGCTCTGACTTATTTCACTTAGCATACTTTCCAAGTCCATCCACGCTGTTACAAAATGTATAATTTCCTTTTTTCTTTTTACAGAGGAGTAAATTGTGTAAATGTACTACAGCTTTTTTATGCACTAATCTACTAAGGAGTACTTGTGCTGTTTCCAAATCTTGGCTATTGTAAATAACACTGCAATGAACATAGACTTGTATATATTGTTTTGAAATATTGTTTCACATTTCTTCAGATATATTCCCAAAAGTAGGATTGCTAGGTCAAAAGGCAGTTTCATTTTTAATTTTTTAAAATATATTTTTATTGATTTCAGAGAGGAAGAAAGAGGGGAAAGAGAGAAAGAAATATTAATGGTGAGAAAGAATCATTGATTGGCCGCCTATTGCACAACTTCCACTGGGGGATCGAGCCTGCAACCAGGGCATGTGTCCTTGACCAGAATCAAACCCAGGACCCTTCAGTCCGCAGGCTGATGCTCTATCCACTTAGCCAAACCAGCTAGGGCTTATTTTTAATTTTTGAGGAAACTTCATAGTGTCCTGCACAGTGGCTGTATCAATCAGCATTCCCATCAACAGTACACGTGAGTTCTTTTATCTCCACATCCTCACCAGCATCTTTGTTTGTTTGTTTTTTAAAATATATTTTATTGATTTTTTTTACGGAGAGAAAGGGAGAGAGATAGAGAGTTAGAAACATTGACGAGAGAGAGATATCAATCAGCCACCTGCATGTCCCCTAATGGGGATGTGCCCGCAACCAAGATACATGCCCTTGACCAGAATCGAACCTGGGACCTTTCAGTCCTCAGGCTGACGTGCTATCCACTGAACCAAACCGGTTTCAGCATGTTGTTTGTTGATTTATTGATGGTATCCATTCTGACAGGCATCGGGTGTTATCTCATTGTGGTTTTAATTTGCATCTTTCTGAGGATTAGTGACATTGAGCATCTTTTTATATATCTATTGACCTTCTGTATGTCTTCGTTGATCAGATGTCTATTCAGATCCATTGCCCATTTCTTAATTGGGTTGTTTGTTTTCTTTGTGTTGAGTTGTAGAGTTCTTTATATATTTTGAAAATTAATCCCTTATCAGATGTATCATTGGCAAATATGTTCTCACATTCAGTGGGTTGTCTTTGTATTTTGCTGTTCAAAAGCTCTTCAGTTGGATATATTGCCATTTCTTTGTTTTTTTCCTTTGTTTCCCCTGCACGAAGGGAAAAAAAATACATATGAAATATTTCTTTGGGTGCCAGAGAAAATTCTTTTCATATGACTCTTAAAAAATGGAATTCATAAAAATCACTATATCATGTATCAATCTGTGAGAATATGCTTAAAGGACTAAATATTTTTTAAATATTCATGATTATGTATCATGGATGAGATCATTGTGATTATTTTAAACAATGGCTATCATCAATAAGTCAAATTATTTTAAATAATTATGTGTTTTTAAACAAACACATACTGTTAAAATGCAAAGTATAAAATTTAAACTCCAGAACAAATGAAATTTTAATTAATGGTAAGTGATGGATGTATCTTAAAATGAGAAAAACTGAGGAAAAAAAAATAAAAGAATAATCCAAGGGAAAAACCAGTGATTTGACTACATGGAAATCACTAAGCAACAGGATATCCAGCTTCTTAAGAGTTTCCACCAACAACTACTATCATATAATTCATGATCTGTCCTCTCATTCATCCTCTTATTATTTATTCATTCAACAAATGTTTAATGAGGTCCTGAAATGTGCTAAGAACTGCTATTAGATGCTACAGATTCAGCAGTGTAAATATCACACAAAAGAATTTTCCTTATCAAACTTTTACTTACTTAAAAGAACATGAAAATAAAATAAAAGCAAAGCTAGCATTCAGTCAAATCTTTGTAATGGTTTGTATTACAACCACTAGCAGCAGCAACATGTATTACAGAAAAAAAAAACATATGCAAAGGACCTACATAGTCAGTAGTGAGATGTCACAGGGATTCTGATATTAAATAGGATGGTCATTAGATAGCAGTTCTTTGGGATCTTAGTGTTGTCATCCACTTTAGAGTAAGATCCATTTACCTGTCTACATCTAGACTAGAAGTTAGGATGCGATAAGCTAGAAACTGACCTCTGGAAATTTGTTGAACTGTACTGAGATATTGTATAATGGTTAATTTTATGTGTCCATTTCACTAAACTATGGTGCCCACTTCTTTGGTCAAGCCCCAGTCTACATGTTGCTGTGAAAATCTTTTTAAATGTAAATAATATTTAAATCATTAGAGTTTAAAGTGAAACAGATAACCTTCCATAATGTGAGTGCGTTTCATCCAATCAGTTGGAGGCCTTAAAAGCAAAGGCTGTGTCCTAACCAGTTTGGCTTAGTGGATAAAGCGTTGGCTGCAGACTCAAGGGTCCCAGGTTCGATTCCGGTCATGGGCATGTACCTTGGTTGTGGGCACATCCCAGTATTTGCAGGAGGCAGCTGATCAATGTTTCTAATTCTCTCCCTCTCCCTTCCTCTCTGTAGAAAATCAATAAAATATATACTTTTTAAAAAAGGAAAGGCTGAGGTTCCCATGGAAGATGGGAACATAGAAATTCAGATTGCAACATAGAAATTCTGCTAGCCCTGTGGACTAAGGAATATGGACTAAGATGAGGACACCTTTTGATTATTGATTTAGAAATGTGGAGATCATTATGATTTTAACAAGTGCCATTTAAATGAGCTGGTGTGAGCGAATGAGAAAATGGAGTGGGGTCAAGAGAAAAATTAGGGGATTTGAGACTGCCAGTGGACACTAGGTACTTTCCCTTATACTGGAGAAGAGAAATGAAGTAGTAGATATAGGTGAATGTAGATTGGGGATGGGAAGTGTTTCAAATTTATTTTTGTTTGGTATATTTTTACAATGAAGAAAAGAAGTGATATGAAAAGATGTGAATGGCCTGGGAGCTGTTGCTCAGTGATTATAGTGTCAGCCTGTGCACTGAGGGGTCATGGATTTGATTCCCCATCAAGGACAAGTACCTGGGTTGCAAGTTAGATCTTGTATCCACTCAGGGCCCAAGTGGGAGGCAACAGTTCAATATGTCTCTCTTTACATCACTGTTTCTCTGCCTCCCTCCCACTTTCTTTTTCTGTCTTTCTCACACTTTGACTCTCTCTCTCTCTCTCTCTCTCTCCTCTCTTTCCTACCCCCTCCAATGCCTCCTTTCTACTCTTTCTAAAAATCAATAGAAATTCTTGGATGAGGATTAATGACAACAAAGAGATGAGAATGATTCCAATAAAGAAAAAAAGGTTCAAAATAACAAGGACAGAGAAAAAAATGGTTAGAGAAATGTTCTAAGCTTTTTGATGAGAGCAAAGCCATTCAAAACACAGAACACCTTGAAAAGAATACTTTAACAATTTTGAGGAAAAAACACTGTCAAAGATTTAATTCATTGAATTCCTTTGTTTATAGTTATAGAGGTAAGTGTGATTTAGAGAGGTAGCCTGATCTAGTTCTTAATTCTATGGTGAGAAAGCTAATTGAGGCCCCCAAGACAGATACTTAATGACAGATTAGAGGATTTGGGAGAAAATTGCATGAAAACCTCACTGATAACAATTGCAAGAGAAACACCACCTTCTGGACTCATTTGGAAAATACTGTCTCACCTTCTGCAGTATACTGGTGCTAAAGATCACCTCATACCTTAATGGCGGTGTGTGTTTCTTGGCATCTAGAAGGGTTCAGGAATCTGGAGAAGAAGCTGTGTGTAAATTAATCAAGTGTCCAGAAACAAAACATAATTTTGAAAGGCATTTGGGGGTTCAGAGGAGCCTGGCTAAAGAAACCAAGTTCTCCTTTGTCTCAGGACCCCTTGCTTTTTATTAACACAAATTGTCCTAAGGCAAGGTAGATATACATATCAAAGGCCAGGGTTAGTACACAGAATCCATTGTCAGATTGGAGGAATTATCTATGGCTGTTCAGGTGTTTGGCCAGTAGGAGGCAATGACATGTAGATTAGAATGCCCTCAACTATCTGGCAGCAAGTAATCATTTATGCATCCTTTTCAGGTTTGAGGAAATTCCCTCAGCCATATCCAGATGATTCAGCCCTGCTGATATGCTGGGATTGGCTTCCAGCATACATGGACAATGGCTGCACAAAAGAATCAGCTGCCAACAGGGAAAGTTATTTATGCTTTGTAAACAACAGATGGACCACCTGGTCCCTGATTTGCTTGGACTTACCCATAAATGATGGGATTCAGCATAGGAGGAGCCAGAATGCAAATATCAGCCACCAACACATGGATATGGGGGGAGATGTGGTGTCCAAACCTCTGAATAAGGGCTGTAAAATGCCAGGCCCATAGAAGAGGATGATGACATAGATATGGGAGCCACAAGATATGAGAGCTTTGTGGTTAACATGGAATGGGATGTGGAAGACAGCTCAAAGAAACAACACATAGGAAACACAAGTTAGCATAACATCTAAGATCACTGTTGACATTAACACAAAAATATTTATTCGTATGTCATTACAGGAAACATGGGCTAAAACAATGTGCTTACAAGCAGTGTTTGAAAGGATGTCACTTTTGCAGAAGGTCAGTCTTTTCAGAAGAAATATTATGGGGAACATTATACCATAATTTCTCAGAAAGATTGCCACATCAATTTTCCCAATCAGCACATGTGTAAGAATGGTGGTGTATCTCAGTGGGTAGCAAATGGCATTGTAGCGGTTAAATGCCATCACGAGCAGGATCCCTGACTCAGAGATGAAGGTGGAATGAACAAAGAAGAGTTGAGTGATGCAGCGATCCAGGGGGATCTCCCCAGCATGGAATCAGAAGATGGCCAAGGCCTGAGGTACTGTGCACGTGGAGAGGACAATGACTGCTGTGGTCACCATGCAGAGGAAGAGGTACATGGGTTCATGGAGGCTGCTCTTTGTGAGGATAAGGAAAATGGCAGGCTGTTCCTCAGCAAGGCGCTGACATAGGAAATGAAGAAGGGGATGGAAATCCACATGTGCTTGTTCTATAAGTCAGGGATGCCCAGCAAGTGGAAGACTGTGTGGCTAACACCTGTGTAATTTCAGGTAGTCATATCTGAATTAGATGACGTGGTATTACAGAAAACTGGAATAATCAAACCATGCTCAAAGAATTTGGAATTACATTTATTACACGCAGGTCCAGAGGAAAATGTTTCTCAAATTCTGGGCCGCAACATGCAGAAATTTTCTCTATTTATATGTTTTTCTTCTTAGTCTCCCAAATATGGGATGTTTCCCACCCCTTTGCAAGTTCTTAAAGGGCCCCTATGTGCTGAGGCTTTGAGACCTCAACCAAAGGCCTGGCCTGGTGCCAGCACTGATAATTTTGTCCAGGGAAGGTTTAATGGCCTCTCTGAAGTGAAAATAGTCTCATTTTCCTTATTACGTAAGCAAGCAAACATTTCCAGAAGCCAATAGCAAGGTTAAAATTTCAAACAGCAGTTTTCCTATAAGATGGATGATTCATTCCCCACTGGTTTTATGTACATGAGTCAAATCCTTATCTCTTGGTTATTGTCAAGAAGGGAGTTATATTTACCCCTGAGGACTATAATTTTACTTTTCTGTCTAATAAAGTTAGTGGGTCTACTTATAACATAAGGGTCTGGAATGAGGACCAGGAGTAATCTTTAGAGATTCTGAAAAGTCTTAGACTCTCTATTTTTCCTGAGCTGCTTACGCCAGGTGTGATGAAGTCACATTGGGATTCTGTTGACCTTGACTGCCGTGGAGGTGGTCCTTTCCAGGTAGGAGTCAGTCCTTAGGTTGAAAATTTCTTTACCCAGAATCACCAGGGTGAAAGGAATGAATCGGATCAGAAGTTGGTACAGGCGGACCATCTCAGATGTGCTTCTGGATTGTTTCCTGGGTACACTGTAAAGTCTGTAATAACTTGAATAAAGACTGGTTATGGATTTCAGCTTTTCTAGTTTGTGTAGGTCCCTAGATTCTATAGAGGCCCCACTGATTTTAGGGCAGCCTCCTGGGCAGCTTCATCTGTGGCCTGGTTCCCTCTTGCTTCTGTGGAGACCCCTTACCTTGTAAATAGCACTATGAATCTAGTGAAGTTCTGATAAGACACCTGGACCAGACCCCTGTGCAGCCAGTAAAAATCAACAAAAATCTATCTCTCCCTGCTTAATGATTAACCGCCAGCATCCTCCTTGTCTGTCCTGATACAAGGCAAATGGTCTGAGATCCAGTATATTTAGGCTTATTACATTTAAGGATACTTCTTACTTTCTGTAATCATTGTTTTCCCTCATAGATTTTTTCCTGTTTATTCTAAGCCCCTAGAGTATCTTAAACCTTCCTTCTTTACTACTCTTGACCACTCCCGTTCCCCAGTTCAGTTGCTTGTCTCCCTTTCCTATTGTGAATCAGAGAAAGACAATTCATACAGAGGGGAGAAATAGAAACAGTGGGAGTTTCAGAGAAAACTACAGACTACCACTGTAGTAGTGCTCCCTTTTGAAGCATGAGGTCCAACCTGTGGAGAAAAATGACTCTTAGTCAGCCTGGAAAGATAAGGATGAGTAGGAAGATTTCTTGCAAATTGAAAGCCTGGATAGCCTCCTGAAAGAAAAGATCTTTTATCCAGTTACAGATGCTATGGGACTCAGGATGAGGGAGGAAGGGAAAGACCAGGTTATGACCTCTATGAGGATCCTAAAAACTGAAAACAGTAAGTTAAACAAAACATATAACTATAAAGACAATAAACCACAAAAGATAATGTTAATAAATAAATAAAATAAAATAAACATGTTAATAATAACTCTAGCCTTAGTTTAGCCTTAGATAGCTTACATTGGACTATGATGTCACATGCAGGGACAGGGCCTGTTGTAAGCCCTGTCTTTGGATCTCTCTGACCACCAAAGAGGTAAAAAAGCCATAAATATAAGTTCTATGTCCTTTGAAATATCACAAATTTATGCCTTTAAATTAACCCTAGGACTTTAAAATTTAATATAGCAAATTCACAAATCAGAACAAACTGAAACCCTTACTTATACAAAATTAGAAAGGAATTTTATTAACTAAATGGGCTGATTCCCTCTCTGACAGAGAGCAAAAACTCAGAAAATGAATTCCAGTAGCTTCTAAAGACTTTTTCACTCTGTCACAGCAGGTCCACCCCATCCTTAAACAAATTAAACAATAGAAAGAGATAACAAATACTCTCCTGTTTACAGCCAGAAGGCACAAAGTACCTTCTTCCTCACACAGACCAGTTAATGAACAGATAATTATTCCAAGACAGACAAACATCCATACTCACACTCTCTCAGTAGACTAGCCCAGATTGGAGCTGAGCAGATAAATGAAACAATGCCCAAACCCCAAACAGGCTTGGGGACACTCCTGGCACCCATGCCCCAGAACAGAATTCTCAACCAACGGTCTTGGTAAGAATCTACTGGAGGAGTTAAGACTGCGTCCAGTCCCACTTCTTGGTAGCAAATTGGCTAGTCTTACACACAAACAAACAGCAGAGTGAACTCATAATTCCTTAATGGAATCTGAATTCACTCATCTTTAGAATCCCACATTTATATACTAGCTAGTCCAAGTTTTTACTTCTACCAGATATTTACCCAGATTAAACAGTCTACCTGACACCTGATTCCTGATTAATTTACCTGAGGAAGCTATAGCTTCAGGGGAGGTGATCAAGCACCCCCTTCCACTCACTTGGAGTGGGCCAAACTGATAGGGCCCCTACCTTGTAGATTCTGTCGACAGGTCCAGAAATGTCTGTCCACATTTCTGGGAGGTCCTGAGCCAAGTTCTGGGAGGGCTTGGAATCCCCCGGTTCAATTCTGCTAAATCAGCAGAGTGGTACCTCCCAGAGGCCTATCTGGATCCCCTGGGCCCCAAACCCAGTCCACTCACAAGAGGCTAAAAAGCCAAGTATGGGTTGGTTTTCCTGGATTTTCAGGGAACCAAAAATGTTATAGGAAACCAGAATAATCAAACCATGCTCAGAGAGTTTGGAGTTACATTTATTACGCACGGGTCCAGAGAAAAATGTTTTCTCAAATTCTGGGCTCTAACATGCAGAAATTTTATCTATTTACATGTTTTTACCTTCTTTGTCTCCCAAATATGGGATGTTTCCCGCCCCTTTGCAAGTTCTTAAAGGGCCCCTATGTGCTGAGGCCTTGAGATCTCAACCAAAGACCTAGCCTGGTGCCAGCACTGATTATTTTGTCCAGGGAAGGTTTAATGGACTCTCTGAAGTGAAAATAGTCTCATTTTCCTTATTATGTAAGCAAGCAAACATTTCCAGAAGCAAATAGCAAGGTTAAAATTTCAAAAAGCAGTTTTTTCTATAAGATGGATGCTTCACTGTAAACCCTACCTTTTAAAACCCTACCCTTTGAAGTGTATGTTTCCACCTTGCCTTATGAGAATTTGTGTTAATAAAAATCACTGAGACAAGAAGGAAGAACTAAGAATCTGAATTCTTTAGCTCGTTTAGCTTAAGTTCCTCTGACCCCCAATGCCTTTCAAAATTATCTTTCATCTTTGGACTCCTACTTAATCTATGCACAGCCTTTCTCCAGATTGCTGAATCCTTTGTAATGCTGGGACAAGAACCCCGGCATGTATGTATACAGTATGCATATATTTAGTGTATACATATATATAAGTGTACATTTAAATGTATTTACACATTTATATTACGTACATACATGTACATGTACATACATACACACACCTATGTATCTAGCATAAATATATACACATACAAACACAATCACACAAATCTATCATCCTCCTATTCCTTTTCCTATGTATTTCCTGTTAGTGCAGCGGTTCTCAACCTTCCTATTGCCGTGACCTTTTAATACAGTTTCTCATGTTGTGGTGACCTTCAATCATAAAATTATTTTTGTTGATATATCATAACTGTAATTTTGCTACTGTTATGAATTGTTATGTAAATATCTGTGTTTTCCGATGGTCTTAGGCGACCCCTGTGAAAGGATCGTTCAACCCCACAGACTGAGAATTGCTGTGTTAGTGTAAAAACATTCAGGCCTGTAAATAATTTTTGTGAGTTTATTTGAACCAAACTATTCGCAATTGCCAGAGAGCCATATCTCAATGGATTGGAATCGTGCTCTGGAGGATGGCCGGATACTTAAATGGGTATATAGGATAGTTAAGAGTCAACAATTAACATGATAAAAATAACAATGAAGAAATTTTGAATCTGTTCAGGGGCTCAGGCACATTAGGTTGTGCCCCAAGAAGTTTGGGAAAAGGGAAGCTAAAAGTTACCCAGGCATTTCAAGGATTTGTTATTATAGATGCAAAAAGACAGATATGCTCAGTTAAGGTAAAGGTTGATATTGTCAGTAAAGATACTGGCCTAGGATGTAACTACCCACCATAACTGCTTTTACTCAAAGTTTAATTTCAGACCATGCTCTGTGGTCTCTGAGTTTGCAAGACTGCCATGTAGGACTTCCCTGAGCTTGTCAGGTCAGCATGGGGCCCCTTTCATCCACACTCCCTATTTATTCATCTTAAAAACTAAGAGGTCATATGATACTTCTAGGTCCAATCAAACATCTAAAGTTCATTTCAACCTCTTTCCTTTCTTCCTTTACCTTAAAAAAAATTTAAAAATATTTTTTCATTGATTTTGGAGAGGAAGGGAGAGGAGAAAGAGATAGAAACATGAATGATGAGAGAGAATCACTGATTGGCTGCCTCCTGTATGCCCCCCACCTTGGGATGGAGCCCGAAACCTGGGCATGTGCCCTTGACCAGAATCAAACCCAGGACCCTTCAATCTGGAGGTCCACCCTTCCCTTTTCATATATAATTTTCTTCTCCGAAAGTGAAAAAACAGCCTTCAATTATCTACAATATATTTACTTATTTGCTTAATCCTAGAATATATGGAATATTTGCATAATTGCTAAGTCAGCTGTGGAAAACAAATCTACTACATAGAGTTCAATATTTGTTAGAACCTGAGAGTATGGAGGCAAAATACTGGCTCAAAAAGTACTCCCCTTTTCACTGTGTCTGACATTCATTTCAGGTTCATTTTCTCCCAAATGTATTCTATGTTAGAGTTTTCCTCTTTTATTTTTTTAAAAATATATTTCATTGATCTTTTTACAGATAGAAAGGGATAGGGATAGAGAGTTAGAAACATCAGTGAGAGAGAAACATCAATCAGCTGCCTCCTGCAATTCCCTCCCTACTGGGGATATACCTGCAACCAAGGTACATGCCCTTGACAGGAATCGAACCTGTGGCCCTTCAGTCCTCAGGCTGATACTCTATCCACTGACGCAAACCGGTTAGGGCTTATTCTTGATTTTATTTATTAAAAAAGTTGGGTATGTGAAATGTTAACGTGATTCTAAAAGTCAAAACTGCACAAAACCATAAATTCTACTAAGTCTCACTGTTGCCATTTTTCTACCCTGTTTCCACCATCGTATTATTTCTACGCCATTTCCATCCACTCCCTGGATGTAACCAATCTCATTGGTTTCTGGGTTACCTTTCCCAATTTCCTTTTTGTATAATCGTACAGATGATATGCGTATTTTCTTATTTCTCCTTTCTTTCACAAAAGGTGGCATACTTTCTCAGATTTTGCTTTCATTTAATAATATATTTTGGAAGCCATTCCATATCAGTTTATAGATATTGTTCTCCTTTTTATAGCTGTACAGTATTCCCTTGAATGGATCTACTGTTATTCAGTCAGCCATTCTGCCATGTCAATTATTTAGTTTGTTTCTAGGATTTTGCAAGTACAATGCTAAAATTAATTACTTTGGGCAAACATATTCTTGTACAACTGGAGATGTTTGACCAGGTTAAACTGGGAAAAGCATGTGTCATTTTGTTAGATATTGGCTGCTTCTCAAAATTATCATACCAATTTGCATCCTGAGGAGCAATGTCTAAGCGTCCCCATGCTTCCAAAAGAATGTGTTGGTGTACTTTTTAATTTTTGCTAATCTGATGGGTGAGAAATATCTCAGTGTTATTTTAATGTGCATTTTTTTCTTTTTAAATGGTTGAATAGTTTTTAAGGAACATTTTTTATTCTTTTTGTGTGTGTGTGTGTGTGTGTGTGTGTGTGTGAATCATCTGTTCATGTCTTTGAGTCATACATCACATTTCTGCAACTTCCCCCATTCAATTCTTTTTATAGGACAAACAATGATGAATTTTACTTTAATAAAATTAAAATCAGGGATATAAAAACTGGATCAATTTTCCCTTAATTTTCCAAATATCTTATTATTTTTCTACTGTCTTTGTTTAGTTTTAATAGGCATATTATAATGTACTGGTTCTGGGAAATAATCTATGATTATAAATAAAAAGTATGCATCCATAAGTCCTTAAGCACAATTTCAAATACTAAGGTGTCAATGCCAAATTTCTGATTTTAATGAAGAAAATTCTTAGCACTAAATATTAAATAAACATTATTTCATTTATAATGCTGATTTTCAAAAGATATCTGCAAATGAAATGTGGCAAAATTATTGCTTCCAAAGTTAAGCTGTGGGGGAGAATCCAAGATGGCGGCATAGGTAAACACTCACACTGCTGCCTCGCACAACAATTTCAATCATCCAGAACCACAGGAAAGCTGGCTGGGTGGAAATTCTACAACTAGAAGGACAGAGAGGGGCTCACAGAGACCCAGAGGAGCTGCAAAAAGCTGAGGTACGGAGACACGTGCATGGAGAGAGTGGGTGTCGGAGTACCTGGCTGGCTTTCTCTGGCGGGAGGGAGACAGAGACTCCCAACTGCATTGAACCCCCTATCCTATGACACTAAACCCCAGGACCAACCGAAACTTGTATGGGGGGAGTTAAGACTGTGAAAAGGGAGAAGTGCATGGAAATTTAGGGGAGTCGCAAAAGGGCAGAAGTCTGGTGGCGCACACAGCACTGTGTGCAGAAGATCGACTGCTGATTGTGCCGCTGGTTTTCACAAGTGGGCAGGAGACAGAGCCTCCCAACTGCGCCACTTCTAACTCCATTACACCCCAGTTTCGGGCGAAACCCTGGGGACGCAGACTCATATGGTCCTGGAGTGCAGGGGAGCCAGAAAGGCAGCAGTCTAGAGGCACTGGGAGAGCACATGTGCACACACAGGGATCGCTCCAGCGATGTGAGACTCAGGGGCTGTGGAGGGTGGGTCCGACTGGAAGGCAAGACAGTCCAATAAGCCCTGAGACTCCATCCTTCCCAAGCTCAACAGAGAGGCTTTTGCAGTTTTGCAAATCATGTATCATAAGGCTGAATCCAACACGGAAGTTCTCCCGGCATAGTGAAAATGCAGAGACAAAGGAAGAGATCACAAACAAAAGAAATGGAGGAAAACAAACGACTGGATATAGAGTTCAAAACCATGGTTATAAGGTTTGTCAAGAATATCCTAGAAAAGATGGGTAAATTTAGTGAGACCCAAGAGGAGATGAAAAAGGACCAACTAGAGATGGAAAAGGACCAACTAGAAATTAAACATACACTGACTGAAATAAAAAATATTATACAGAGACCTAACAGCAGATTAGAGGAAGATAAGAATCAAGTCAAAAATTTGAAATATAAAGAATCAGAAAACATTCAACTGGAAAAACAAGAAGAAAAAAGAATCCAAAAATGTGAAGATAATGTAAGGAGCCTCTGGGACAGCTTCAAGCATACCAACATCAGAATTGTGGGGGTGGAGAGCAAGATACTGAAAACCTACTTAAAGAAATAATGACTGAAAACTTCCCACATCTGGTAAAAGAAATAGACTTACAAGTCCAGGAAGCACACAGAACCCCATATAAAAGAAATCCAAAGAGGACTACACCAAGACACATCATAATTAAAATGCCAAGAGCAAAAGACAAAAAGAGAATATTAAAAGCAGCAAGAGAAAAACAGTTCATTACCTACAAGGGAGCACCCATATGATTGTCAACTGATTTTTCAACAGAAACTATGCAGGCCAGACGAAAGTGGCAAGAAATATTCAACATGATGAATAGCAAGAACCTACAACCAAGAATACTCTATCCAGCAAAGCTATCATTCAGAATTGAAGGGCAGATAAAGAGCTTCACAGATAAGAAAAAGCTAAAGGAGTTCATCAACTCCAAACCAGTATTATATGAAATGCTGAAAGGTACTCTTTTAGAAGAGGAAGAAGAAAAAGGTAAAAGATAAAAAATTATGAACAACAAATACATATCTGTCAACAAGTGAATCTAAAAATTAAGTGAATTAAAAATTTGGTCAACAGAATAAACTGGTGAATATAATAGAATCAGGAGCACAGAAAGGGAGTGGACTGATAATTCTCAGGGGGGAAAGGGGTGAGGGGGGACTGGAGAAAAATCATACACCTACGGATGAGGTCAACGGGAGGGAGGTAAGGGTAGAGGGAGGGGTGGGAGCCTGGTGGAAGGGAGCTATGGAGGGGAAAAAAGAAAAACAAATGTAATAATCTGAATAATAAAGATTTAATTAAAAAAACAATTTAGAAGATGTAAAAAAATAAATAAAGTGATGGTAATCATCATGGCAGAAAAAAAAACAAAACAAAAAACAAAATTAAGCTGGTACAATCTATACAAGATAGAATTAACTCAAAAACAAACTGCACCAAAGCAATTACATAATCAACTTTTATCCCTTTTTTCGACATTTTATACACATTTACAAAGCTATGTATCATCTTGTACTCTATCTTGAAGGGGATTTCCTGCTACCTCGGTACTTAACTAATATCATGTTAAGATATTAGTGTGTTTAACCGCAGGAATGATGTAAATTTTGCATGTTAAGCAGTAATATAAATGCTTGGCAAATCTTACTGTGAAGTTCTATAAGTATATTATTTTGCCAGATAATACAAAAAAGTTCACAATGGAAAACCATGAGTATTTATTTTCATTATAACTTTTAAAAATGCAACATTTCACAATCTCTGGGACTGTAATACACCTAATTTTTTAAATTTTATAGAATTGAAGGAAGTCTTTTAAATGTCAGAATATACATGCCAAATAGGATTTAGCAAATAAGCACCAAAATCTGAAGTTTACAAAATTGTTGAACTAGTAAGTGCATTTATTCATGAATTACACTGTTTGAGGAAAGAAAGAGTACCCCAAACCTCATTAGTTTTTAATAACTAGTTGAACACTTCCAACTTGTTGGCAGCAAAATAAAAAATATTGATTACTTTTGTTATACAAGTCATCTGAAATTTAGATTCAAATTTAAGTGCTGTCTTTTATTGTGAATGGCAGTCTGAGCATTAATTTTATGTCCCAGTTTAAGATACTTCAGACACAATTAGTATTTAATAACCTAAAACAAAATAAAAGACTTAAGTCAATTAATGAACACCTGAAGTTAACAAAAAAAAAAAGTTAGATCTCTTTATTTTTATCTAGAATTGGGTGTAGTTTTGCATCCAATAAAATTATTTTGTAAATGTTATCAGTCCATTCAGTAATTAGGTCTTTTCTGAATATGTTGCTATATATCTGGCAAAAATTGTTATTATGAAGTTAAATTAAGTAAATACAAAATTAATTTCTTGATTTACAAATCAATATTATTGTGATATTAAAGCATGCCTCTTTCCAAAACACCTTGTCAACACCCATAAAAAGGAGAGAAAAATAGATGCTAGTAATGCTCTGACATGCTGTCCTGAATGACCCAATGACCCAATTAGGCTGGGGAAGGGGCGTGGTCTGGACCCCCAATTCCATGGGGTTGCTACTTACACCTTTACTCTAAATAGCTTATACAAAATCAAGTTATTCACATCGCTATCACAAAATCCAGCAAGCTAATCCTGAAAGCCATCTACATATATATATTTATAATGTTACTGTGTACATTAAACAAAGAATTTTATTGTGTTTTTCACATATCTAAGTTTTCATTTCATTTTATTTCTAGGTTTCTTGGGAAAGGAAAAGAAAGACTAAGAGGCAAATCAAGAGAGTCAGACTGTAAAGTAACACTACACACACAACTAGCTAGATATAATTTAAAGATACTGTTATCAAAAAGTAGTATACATATTTATAAAACAAAGTCTCCTCCCTTAAGCCCATATTATTCCATGATAGATTTTCACAGCCACCAGTATATATATCAATATATTTTTCACAATCTGTTCAGTTATCGATAGAGTATGTTTTTAGATTTGAAAGATGTCATTTCCATAGCAGCTAGACGTTGTTCTATTAAAGAAATGTGCTCAGAAATGGTACAGTGATTTGCTCATTCTGATGGCTATTTACAGATATCTATTTACATTAGCAATAAATAATCATGGTATCAAAAGAGAATGCTCATGCACACACCGAGATGGCTGCATGCTCTTAAAATATGTACATGTAGGCTCTCTGTTGTGGTCCTCTCAGTGATAGGGACAGCACGTGCCCTTGAATCTTCTCCACCTCAGTGTTGCTTCTGCGGGATGCACCCTTCCATTTCCACAACATCCGGCCAGCTTTCATACTTGTTCGTGCTGTTCTTTATGTGCTGTTCAAAAGGACTTTTTGTTTTAATGTCTTTGCCACCACAGAAGACCCAGTTGACTCTAAAGCCAAGATTGGTAATAGATATGCTCCCCAATTCCGCAATGAGCCGCCGTGCTTCATCATTGAGTTTGGTTGCTCCATCATCATACATCCCCATTAAGATAATTGTTCCATCTTGTATGGACTTCAGAAACTCAATAAATGGGGCCACGTCTCCACCCCACATGTCAAAGTATTTAGTGTGTAATACTTCTCCTGTTTTTCCAGTGACCAGGGCAACATTGATCCCTCTTCCAACATTATTCTTAACACCACTCGTTAAAATATTGTCCTCCAGGCAGATTTTGGGTCCCACCACATTGGCTGCTCCATTTGCCATTTTAAAAGCAAAATGCTTTTCAGGGCAAGCTTTTGAGATTCCACAGTTGTATCTGGGAGTTTTGTAGAACGTGCAGCTGTATCCAATGCTGACCTTGCAAACAGATTTCCTAAACTTGCATCCATTTTTATTTCAAATCTGATAAATAACATAAAACATCAGTAAAAAATACTGCCACAGCTACCACCAGCTTTGCAGCACCTGCTACGCTCATGTTTGGTATTTCAGTCTTTGGCACTTTTCATTAAAAAAGCTCATGCATTTCTCTGATAACAGTTCCATCTACCCAAGGGTCCTGGACAGCTCATCAGTTCGGCCTCCTGCCCGCCTCTCCATCGAGCGCACCGTCTTCTGGACTCCCCACCGTCAGTCCTGTCCCGGGCCGCCAGGATCAGCCACCTCCCGCACTCTCCGCCTCCCCGTTTAATATTTAAAAGTTCTTATATGTTAGAGATGTTATAAACTCATGTATGTTACATGTTATAGTTTCTCTCAGCTTGTCATTTATTTTAGACTTTTCTTGTTTTCATATAATAAAATAATTTTATTTTCATATAAATAAATTTATTACTCTTTTATTGCTCTTGGATGAACTTGCTTTTTAATAAACCCAGGAATGTTCTATTATAATAAACTCTATAAATAAAAATTTGACCTTAAAATAATGTGAATTATAATAACCTACTTTTCCATTTTTAAGTATTTTTCCACTTCAAAAAAAATGTCCTGGAAAAAAGCAATCATTTAACAAATAAATAAAAACATGTACCTAAGGGCCCAGGCTCCAATATGGTTCAGCAGGGCACTGGCCAGAGGCCCATAACCCTTAGCAGCAGTAACAAGGCATGTCTGCTGCTCAAGAACTATGGCAGCGGCAGCAGCAGCAGCAAAGCTGGAGGATGCTTCAATGGACTTAATTCTCAGGTCTCCACTACACTTCCCTGTGCTGCACAGACTTTTATAGCCAGAAAAGTCTCATTTTTCCCTGCTGCCTAATGAAATTTGATTTCAAGTTACCTCCTATGATACACTGTTGCCTTCCTCCTCACACACCAATATGAAAAGCATTTTTCCATAAATTGCATTGCTACAATACTCTAAGCCTGGCCATCCTCTTTCCTTTACCTACTGACGGAGAACCCCATGGTTACTTTATCTGGTATGAAACTATTCATGCTCCTAGTGGATCTTTTAGATACTCCTTTGTTTGTTTATAGTTGGTTCATACCTGAAAAGAAAAAGTAAAAATTGCCAAGCAGGTGATGCTATCACAGACTTGAATTTACCTTTAAGCTCCTCACAGAAAATCAGGTTTGAATTGTGTGGGTCCACTCCTATGTGGATTTTTTTCAGTAAGTACACAGTCAGTCCTATAGCCCCAGGTTTTACACTCATGGATTCAACCAACTGAAGATCAAAAACAGTGTTTTCTCTGTGGTTGGAGATCTGCAGATGTGGAGGGCTGACTGTAAGCGCTGTTCTATGTCATCCTATATAATAAAACCCCAATATGCAAATTGACCGAACAGTGGAATGAGTGGTCGCTATGATGTGCACTGACCACCGGGAATAGATGCTTAACACAGGAGCTGCCCCCTGGTGGTCAGTGCGCTCTCACACGGGGAGCGCCGCTCAGCCAGAAGTTGGACTCATGGCTGTTGAGAGCAGTGTTGGTGGTGGGAGCCTCTCCTGCCTCCACTGCAGGTGGATGGTAAGGAGCGAGAAGTTCAGAACTATGAGAGCCTCAGACTATGACAGCACCTACTGTGAGAGGGTCCAAGCCAGGCTGAGGGACACCCCCTACCCAACCCCCAGTGCATGAATATCGTGCACCAAGCCTCTAGTTATTTATAAGGGATTTGAACATCCATGGATTTTGTTATCCACTGGGTGGTCCTGGAACCAATCCCCTGTGGACACCAAGGTATGATTATAGTTAAGCTTTTGGGGAGTCAACAGTTACACTCCAATTTTCCACTATGGCAGAATGGAGGGTTGGTGCCCTAACCCCTAGTTGCTCAAGGTCCAACTGTGTTGCTAATAAAGCAAGCAGTCCATTACATAGATGTACCCAAACTAATTTATCCACTTTTGAAAATACTTTTGTACTGATGTGATTTTCCCAATTCATTTATATTCTAAATAATGATATCATTATCTTTTAATGTACATTTTACAATTTGTCTGGTTATTTTTTAAGAATAGCTGGATTTGCCGAAACCGGTTTGGCTCAGTGGATAGAGCATTGGCCTGCGAACTGAAAGGTCCTGGGTTCAATTCTGGTCAAGGGCATGTACCTTGGTTGCGGGCACATCTCCAGTGTGGGGCGTGCAGAAGGCAGCTGATTGATGTCTCTCTCTCATTGATGTTTCTGGCTCTGTCAAAAATCAATAAAAACAGCGGTACCTTGAGATACGAGTGCCCTAACATATGAGATTTTTGAGATATGAACCATCGAGCGAGCGATTTTTTGCTTTGAAATATGAGCAACATTTGAGATACGAGTAATCGCGCGGATCGGCTGGCTGCACATGACCCACCAGTTTACCGCGACTCGAGCGTCTCATAGTTTCCCACACCTCAGTCAGTGTGCTTGTTTACCTCATTGTCAAAGCATCTTTTGTGTATTTACATACTTTATCACATTTCTTTTTATAACCATGGGTCCGAAGAAAGCGAGTGGAAAGGTCAGTGCTCAGGAGAGGATGATGTCTATTGAATTAAAGCGTGAAATCATAGAAAAATATGAGCAAGGTGTGCGAGTGGCTGACTTGGCAAGGCAATACGGGCGTAGTACTTCAATGATATGCACTGTGCTTAAACAGAAGGAGTCGATGAAGGGTATAATGCCAGCTAAGGGCATTACAATAATTTCTAAGCTCCGTAGCTCTCTCCATGAAAAGATGGAGAATCTACTGATGGTGTGGGTGACAGAGAAGCAGCTTAAAGGAGATACATTAACACAGGGCATTATATGCGAGAAGGCGCGAGCAATTTATGGTGATTTGCTGGAGCAGACCCCGCGCACTTCCACGGACGAAGCATCGAAAGACTCATTTAAAGCCAGTAGAGGCTGGTTTGATAACTTCAGGAAAAGGTCCGGCATTCACTCCATCCTCAGGCATGGTGAGGCAGCAAGTTCGGATGTGAAGGCAGCTGAGGATTACCTCAAAACTTTTTCGGAACTGATAGAAGCCAAAGGATATATCCCCCAGCAAGTCTTCAACTGTGACAAGACAGGGCTTTTCTGGAAGAAGATGCCGAATAGGACTTATATAATGGCAGAGGAGAAGGTGATGCCAGGCCACAAATCCATGAAGGATAGGCTAATTCTCGCACTGTGCGCCAATGCGAGTGGCAACTGCAAGATCAAGTCTCTGCTCGTATACCATTCAGAAAACCCCAGAGTCTTTAAGTCACATAAGATTTTAAAAGATAAATTGCAAGTTATGTGGAGGGCAAACCCGAAGGCATGGGTCACCAGGCAGTTCTTTGTGGAGTGGGTAAACCTGATTTTCGGCCCTTCTGTTAAGAAATATCTACAGGAAAACAACCTAACCATGCAAGCCCTCCTCATCCTCAACAATGCTCCTGCTCACCCACCGAACCTCGAAGATGAACTCCTCGAAGAGTTCAAGTTTATAAAGGTTGACTACCTACCTCCCAACACCACTCCTATCCTGCAGCCCATGGATCAGGAGGTGATTTCTAATTTTAAAAAGCTGTACATCAAGCACCTGTTCCGGCGCTGCTTTGAGGTGACGGAGAACACAAACCTTACCCTTCGAGAGTTCTGGAAGAACCACTTTAACATCGTGACATGCCTCAGAATTATTGATCAGGCCTGGCTGGGTGTTACAACGAGGACTTTGACCTCTGCATGGAAGGAGCTGTGGCCTGAGGCCATAGCCGAAAGGACCTTCGAAAGATTCGAACCCGAGGTGCCAGTGGAGGAGGAGATAGTGTCTCTGGGAAAATCCATGGGCCTGGAGGTGGATGAGAGAGACCTGAATGAGCTCGTTGAGGAGCACTCTCTGGAACTCACCACAGAGGAGTTACAAGAGTTGCAGTCTCAGCAACATGCGGAGGTTCTCCAAGAAATTGGTTTCAAGGAGGAGTCAGAGATGGAGGAGATCTCTACAAGTGAAATAAAGGAGATCTTAGGAATGTGGGAGAGGATGTCACACTTCGTAGAAAAGAAACATCCCAAAAAAGTTGCTACTGGTTGTGCATCGGAGCTGTTCAATGAAACTTGCCTCACCCATTTCAGAAACATTCTGAAAGGGAGGAAGAGGCAAACCTCGTTGGCTACGTTTTTTTTTTTTTTTAAATCGGCCAAAAATGCAAAGACCAGTAGCAATTAAGTTCAGTAAAGATTAGTTAAGTTACATTCAGTTTAGGGATAAAGTGTAGCATTAAGAGTGTAACGAGTAGGTAAATACACTTTATAAAACCAGTTTATTCCTTTACATTCTCTTTTATTATGTTTTTATACAATATTTGTCATTTATAAATACATTTTTCTTATTCAAAAACACGTAACAAGAACAACTGGGGTGGCATTTTGGGGGCTGGAGTGGATTAACGGCATTTCAATTGATTTAAATAGGGAAATTTGCTTTGAGATACGAGCAACTTGATATACGAGCAAGGTTACGGAACGAATTAAACTCCTATCTTGAGGTACCACTGTATATTAAAAAAAAAAGAATAGCTGGATTTGGATTGATGGAAAAATTGCAAACATATGTGTTTAAGGTTTAAAAAAAATTAAAAAGATGAACTGTTAGCCAGTGAAGTTTTATTAGTTTACTAGAGACCTGATGCACAAAATTCTTGCAGCCTAGCCTGCATTCTCTCCAATCTAGACCCCTCAAGGGATGTCCGACTGCCTGTTTAAGCCTGATCCAGGTAGGATCAGACCTAAATGAGCAGTTGGACATCCATCTCACAATCCAGGACTGCGGGTTCCCAACTGCTCACTTGCCTGCCTTCCTGATTACCCCTAAACACTTCTGCCTGCAAGACTGATCACCCCCTAATCACTCCCCTGATTGCTCCTAATTGCCCTACTCTGCAGGTCTGGTCCCCCCTAATGCCCTCCCCTGCAGGCCTGGTCCCTCCCAACTGCTCTACCCTACAGGCCTGGGTATCCCCCAACTGCCCTTCCCTACAGGACCAGTCACCCCCAACTTCCCTCCTCTGCCGGGCTGGTCACTGCTAACTGCCCTCCCCTGGAGGCTTGATCGCCCCAACTGCCCTCCCTTGCAGACCTGGTCCCTCCAAACTGCCCTCCCCTATTGGCCATTTTGTGGCAGCCATCTTGTGTCCATATGGGGGCAGCCAGTTTGTGTGTTGGAGCTTGCAACTGCTCTGAACTGCAATTCCGGGCGAGACTCTGGGGACCCAGATTTGTACCGGGAGAAACTGGACTGTCTGGCAGTGGGCAAAACTCGAGGGTGGCTTTCTCTCTGAAGTTCTTGCAGCGATTACGGTGGAACACTGAGACCTGGGGGGCCTCTTAGGGCAGGGCTGATGGGAAGTCATGGCTGATTGCTCTACCCTGAAATCCCATCCCATTAATCCATTGCTCCTTGCTCCACCTTGAGACTCTGCTCCATCCTAGCTGAGCGCAGAGGCTTTTGCATATGAATGACCAGGTCCTTTGAATTCTAAACTTACCTAACAAACTGCAGCTGAGTTAGTGATTCCCAGAAAACTCCAAAAGAAGGCCCAAGGCCCACAGAAGCTTGCCTGCTTTACAGCTGAGCCTCATTGGGGCACCTCCAAAACCCAAACCAAGAAGAATCTGCAGATCCCTGCAAAGCACTTGCTGGGTAGCCTAAGGCACAGGCTAAATTAGCACCTCCTTGGAGATCCAAGAGCCAGTGTACCCAGGGGTCAGAGTGGGACCATCCAGATTACAACTCCTCAGTTCCATAAGGGACACACTCAGGGGGAAGACTCAGTGAGTACTAAAGCGCCACTGAAGCAAGTCTTGCCTCATAAGGTTGTCTCCAGCACAGCAGTTCTCCCATCATAGACACAGCTGAACCTCATAGACAACTGGCCTGGAGGTCAATACCTCCCATTGATACCAAAAACAATCAAGGCTTAAATATAATAAGACTGTGTACACAGCCTGCAAAGGTGTGCACCGAGTATCCACCTCAGGTAACTGGGGAGGCTGAGCCACTGGGCCCTATAGGACACCTAGCATACAAAGCTACTCTTATCAACTCAGGGAAGCAGCCAAAATGCAGAGACAAAGAAAGAGATCACAAAAAAGAAATGGAGGAAAGAAAATGACTGGATATAGAGTTCAAACCACAGTTATAAGGTTTTTCAAGAATTTTCTAGAAAAGGCCGATAAATTTAGTGAGACTCCTGAGGATATGAAAAAGGACCAACTAGAAATTAAGCATGCACTGAGTTAAATTAAAAATAATATACAGAGATCCAACAGCAGACTAGAGAATTGTAAGAATCAAGTCAAAGATTTGAAATACAAAGAAGCAAAAAACACCCAACTGGGAAAGCAAAAAGAATCCAAAAATATGAAGATAGTGTAAGGAGTTCATGGAAAACTTAAAGCGTACCAACATCCAAATTACGGGGGTGCCAGAAGAAGAGAGATAGCAAGATACTGAAAACCAATTTGAAAATATGACAGAAAACTTTCCCACCTGGTGAAAGAAATAGACTTATGAGTCCAGGAAGCATAGAGAACCCCAAAGCAAAGGAATCCAAAGAGGACCACACCAAGACACATCATAATTAAAATGCCAAGAATAAAAGACAAAGAGAGAATATTAAAACAGCAAGAGAAAAACCATTAGTTACCTACAAGGAAGCTCGCATAGGACTGTCAGCTGAATTCTCAACGGAAACTATGCAAGCCAGCTGGAAGTGGCAAGAAATATTCAAAATGATGAATAGCACTACAACCAAGATTACTCTACCCAGCAAAGCTATCATTCAGAATTGAAGGTCAGATAAAGAGCTTCACAGAGAAGAAAAAGCTAAAGGAGTTCATCACCACCAAACCAGTATTATATGAAATGCTGAAAGGTATTCTTTAAAAAGAGGAAGTAAAAGGTAAAGATAAAAATTATGAACAAAAAATACATATCTATCAACAAGTGAATCTAAAATCAAATGAATAAAAAAATCGTATGAAAAGAATCAAGTGGTGCATCTAATATAATCAGGGGTATAGAAAGGGAGTGGACTGACAATTCTTAGGGAGAAAAGGGCATGGGGGGTGCGGGAAGAGACTGAACAAAAATCATACCTCTATGGATGAGGACAGTGGGATGAGGGGGGTAAGGCCAGAGGGTGGGGTGGGAACCACATGGAGGGAAGTGGAGAGGAACAATTGTAATAATCTGAACAATAAAAATGTATTATAAAAAATAACTGGTGTGTCACCTGGCTCACATCCACACCAACACCGGAAATTAGCATGCTTTCCATCTTTGCTGGATCAGGTGAGCCAAGTGAAAATGGTGTCACATTTTCCTTGTTAGAAATTCTGGGAATACTGGTAAAGGTGGACTTTCCTTTTGTATGTCCAGCTAGACTCTTGACGCTGTTTTCTGGAGAGGTGGTCTCTATGCTGCAGGGGTCCTCGTCTGTGAGAAGACGGGGCCTTATAATTGCTGTCCTGTCTTACTGCCCCATACCTCATACATAGGCCTCAGGTCAGGGAGAGGGAGGGCTCTCATGCTTATGCCATGTGGGGACAGTGCAATGAAAAATGGCCCCAGGAGAAGAAAAGAGGAACTTGCTCTCATCATACACAGTGAAGAATGGGAAGTCATTCTAGAGGCAGAAAACTGTTAACTACAAGAGAAGATCTCTTATGAGAAAAGGACAAGGACACAATTCACACAGCATAGAGACAGAGGGACAGGTACAGAGACACAGACAGAGCAGAATGTTGGCTGACAATGAGGCAGCAGAACTGAAGAACTGTCTTTAACCCAGAAGTTCCAAGCAGCACAGTCTGTAGCTGTGTCACTTATTCGCCCTGTGATTTGGGACAGTTTGGCTCATTCTGCTAAGCCTTAGTTTCCTATTCTATAAAATGGGAAAACAGAAGTAGTACATCATGGCAATGTTTCAAAAACAGAACTGGGTAAGCCACTGTCTTACTATATTTAAAGTTTCAACAAACTTTACTTCTTAGAAACTCTATCTCATGATGAAAGGAGCCCTTATTCTTTGAAAGGTCATCTAGTTAGTGTGAATTTCTACTCAGAACCCTTGTCACACTGCAGTGCTTCCTCTAAACTGACGGTGAAGATCAGTCTCAAGCTGGTTCATTTTTCCCTTCCCCTTAGTGCCTCATCTTCATAACCTCTGCAGCCCACTGTGATGACCCCAAGAATGACCCATTTCCAAGTAGTTCTCTCACCCCCTACATATACTGCCAACTTCTCTCTGACAAATGAGCCAATAATACACAGTTGGGAAAGGATAATTTTTCTTCAATAAACAGTGCTGGGAAAACTAGATACTCACATCCCAAGGAATGAAATAAGACACTTATCTTGAGTCAATTGTTGATTTTATTTTTTTTCCAATATGAAAAACACTTATCCTACAAAGCAAAGAAGAATGAGTGAAATTCTAACCTGCATTTTTGTTGATTCACTTTCCATTTGTTAAAGAAAATCGCCAAAATTCATAGATTTGACAGAACATATGCTCAGAAAGTTAACTGAATAGAGAGCAAGTGCACATCTGAAAAAAGGCTCACCATAAACTCTTAGAAAAAATGTAATTGAACAATAATATAGCAAGACAAAGTTTTAAAATGTTTAAATAAAGGACAACTGACCAAACCAAAACTTTTCTAGAATTTGGAAGAATTAAATCTGTCATACATTGCTGGAAGAATACAAAAATGTGCAATTGGCTTAAATTACAACTTCCTAATTTCTTTATGTTAAACATTCACCTCTCTTCTGACATTGCCTTATGAGTTATTGATAAAGATAAATGAAACCTATCTCCATTTTAAGAATTATTCATATTACCTATTAGGCTAGTGATTCTGTAGCAATTATGCATTCCTCTAAACCCAAGTGGTTCTATACCCAAGTGACAATCACGCATGAAATTGTAAACATTAGGACACATGGCCCTTTGCAAAATTTTTGAAAGTAATTCCCTTCAAAAGTATCAGCACAACTTATGAACACTCAGATGACAACGAAAGTGACCGTCTCCAACAAAATATTTCCCACATTCACTACAATCCTGAGGCCTTTCTCATGTGAACTCTTCGATGACGATGCAAGTGTTTGTTCAGAGCAAATGATTTCCCACATTCCCTGCATTCATAAGGCCTTTCTCCGGTGTGAAGTCTCTGATGATAACGGAGGCCTTCACTAGTGGTAAAAGATTTCCCACACTGACTGCACTCATAAGACCTTTCTCCATTGTGAAATCTCTCATGACGACGGAGGCCTTGGCTGGTGGTAAAAGATTTCTCACAGTGACTGCACTCATAAGGCCTTTCTCCAGTGTGAAGTCTCTGATGATAATGGAGGCCTTTGCTAGTGGTAAACGACTTCCCACATTGACTACACTCATAAGGCCTTTCTCCAGTGTGAAGTCTCTGGTGACGAAGGAGACTACTCCTAATGATAAAAGATTTCCCACACTGACTGCACTCATAAGGCCTTTCTCCAGTGTGAAGACTCTGATGATAACAGAGGCCATATCTACTGGCAAAAGATTTTCCACACTGACTGCATTTATGTTTTTCTCCAGTGTGAAGTCTCTGATGGTGACGGAGGCCATGGCTAGTGGTAAAAGATTTCTTACACTGACTGCATTTATAAGGCCTTTCTCCAGTGTGAAGTCTCTGATGACAATAAAGGCCAGAGATTCTGGTAAAATATTTTCCACATTCACCACACTCATATGGCTTTTCTCCAGTGTGAACTCTCTGGTGTTGAACGAGGCTTGAACTTTGGCTAAAAGATTTCCCACACTCATCACAGTTATATGGCTTTTCTCCAGTGTGAACTCTTTGGTGCTGCCCAAGGGCTCCCCTTTGGCTGAAACATTTCCCACATTCGCCACACTCATGACGCTTTTCTTTGGAATGAACTTGCTGGTGCTGAATAAGTATGGAGTGTTGTTTATAGCATTTCCCACATTCACTGCACTCAAATGGACTTTCTCCTGTGTGCAATTTCTGATGATAATGGAGATCAGCAATTTTTGTAAAAGATTTTTCACATTCACGGCACACAAAACACTGTATTCCATTACAGACACTCTGGTCCTGAGCAAGTGTCTGGTTGTAGCCAATGGCTTTCTTGCTGAAATAAAACTGCTTTGCACATGCCCCACACCTCAACAGTTTAAGGCTGTGTTGTGTTCCCTGCTGCTCAACCAAGTGGAAAATGTCTCTCAGGACTGGCCCACAACTCTCACAGGGGTGGCTCTTCTGGGAGGACAAAGCCACATTGGGGTTCTTTGCCTGTGATACTCTCACAGAAACATGCTGTTCAGTAGGTGCTTGCACATCCTCTGCTCTACAGCAGCAACCTAGAGAGGATATGAGTTCAAAGTTCTCCAGCATCACTTCAA